>JAVJIF010011968.1:0-117040 GCA_038442645.1 Agave tequilana | reverse complement strand
CATAGCAAAAATAGCTTTGACCAGTCGACCGAACGGTAGACCGCATTTGCACAAATATGCACACGAGCTTTTGCTCTGGGCCCAATTGACCGTCTAGTCGACCGCTAGCTGAGCTCAGTTTTGACTGGCACTGGCCGGTTGACCATACAGTCGACTGCTAGCACTGAGCTCAACTAGAAGCTCAAATGCTATTCTGTCCGGTCGACCGCCGGTACTAAGCTCAACTCTGAGCTCAGAGTGCCACTCTGGTCGGTCAACCGATGGCAACAACTAGTCATTATAGCCTTAGCCAGTCGACCGTCGGTCGACCTTCAGTGGTCAAACATGTCTGTCTTACTTATTAACGACTATTTTTCTATTGAAACCAGTCCAGATTCATTCCCAATAGCTATTCTGTATTTTTAATGATTTTTAACATGTTTTTTATTGTTGGGATTTGCTGAAAATTGATCTCTAAACTATTCTTATACATAGGAGTGATTTGAAAGTGTCATATACAAGTTTTACAAAAGATTTACATAAGTTTTTCAAGAAAATCAAGTGTTTTGCAAAAAGATTTTAATTCCAAAGATTTTCCATCTCTCTCTCTCTCTCTCCTCACACTTTCTCTTGAGCAATTAATCCTCCATTCTGAGCTATAGGAAAGTTGTTAATAGAGAGTGTTTGTGATCTTGTGAAGATCACTCAGTCATGTAATTCTTGATTCTTGAAGGTTCCTCTTGAGAAAAGAGTAGTGAACAGGAGTTGCGGCTCTGGATCTTACGGGAACGAAGTGAAGTTGTAATTAAGTTGATTACAATGGAATCCTTCATTGTGGTGAAGGCGAGGATATAGAGCACGTGACTCGAACCTCAATAACAATTCTCCGTGTTTACGATTGACATCTCATTTGATCTTTCTAAACTCTAACCACTCTATTTATTGCAATTATATCTTTCTTCTTATTTATTGCAAATTACTTGCTGAACTCTCTATTATTGTTTCTGTTTTCTAAACATCAAGAAAAGAAATTATGGACCTCAACGTTTATTTTAAGAGGAATCACAAGAAAAAAGTTCAGAACTCTTCACCGAGTATACAATTTAATTTCTTGATATTGAGTTTTGTTAAGTGTTAGTTGATTGTGATTATTTTAATTTTTGCTTGACTTTAGTATATCACTTATTCACCCCCTCTAAGTGATTTTCATAAAGAAACGTGGATCTCAAGTTAGTGAAATAGATCAACTCAAGTTGAAAATTGTTGTTCTCCATGACGATCGTGATGGTGACATCCATATGACTCAGCTAGTTGGGTTCGTTGTTGTAGATTTGGTTCCAGTTGTTGGTTGAGCTCAGTGGAGCTTGTTTGGATGCACTACGTGTAGTTTGATCCTTAGGTACGGGGAACGTATGCAGTCATAATGCTCCAGCCTGTTTGTTGAGCTGAAATTGGTTATTTGTAATGTTTGTGTCACGCCCCGCTTCCCAAAATACGGGGAAAACGGAGTCGCGACGAGAGTCGACGACGTATATACGCAAGGAGAATACCCCACGTATACACGCTAAGCTTAAAGTAACCTGAACAAGTTATAAATCTCTATCATAAATCAGAATCACTGCAATAATACATATAAAGTCTAACACAATGATAGCATATGAATAAGAATAAGGAATGTGACAGGATGCGATATATGAATAAAAGAGTATGGATACCGATAATCAAAAGGGAAAGACTCCAGCTCCTCAAGATAAATATGATCCTCTCCAATTACCTGATCAACAATAAATAGCCCTGGATCTGAATATGCAGATCCAGGGAGTCAGAACTCTTAGTGAATGTATAAGAGAAAAAGGGAAGAACATGCGAATATAAATGTGAGCAAATTAAGAAACACATATGCTGGAATAAAACAGAAGTAACATATAAAACATGGATAGAAATAATAAAGCCAATCAATACAAAATCAGATGTCCAATCGGGTGTCAAGTGTACAGTCATATATCTATCATAATTATATACCTGAATAGTCAGATGATTACGGTCAGTCACAATACATTATAAATAATTCATTATTATTTACTATGTCACCGAACACCAATTGCCACCTGTAATAGGCGCATCCCATACTACGCCTACTACACGTGTCAATCAGGGTCCTAAGTTATTGAAATTAATAGAAGAGACATTGTCCATGCTTTAGATGGGTCCCGTACATACCTGGGACCACGGCCTCAGTTTCCTGGCGCTGAACCAGGCCATACCGCTAGGTACTCAGTAACAGTAACAGTAATCTCACTGTGAAAACAATGGAACAATAACAGTACAGATGGGATGTCAGTCATCCCCCAGGAACCCTGCAGTGGAACCCTCAGTCGGCTGCGCAACCTGTATCCTAGGTTCACCCAAAATACAGACGCTATCTCCTCCATCAATTTTCTCAATCCCGGTGTAAGTTGTTCAATTACTTTATTATTGAATTCAGTAAAAACAATCAATACTCATGTTACTTATAACACTGGGATGATGCGGTGACAGTAACGATAACAGCACAATAACAATCATTCAGTAATCGTATACACGATGAACAATATCAGTAACAGTGAACAGTAACAGTAATCATGTATACGATGAACAATAGGACTGTACAGGGTGTTACGGTCAAACAATCTTATCCCAGTAACTTTCAGTAACATGAAATAATACAGTAACAGTCTAGACGCCTCTAGTCATATACAATCTCATATATATAACCGACCCAAAATCTCCTACTTGTACTGAATACAATACTAGTGAATCCGCCAACTCATAATTTCAATAGTCATCATGAACATCAAGTATCAATTCATAGCGAGTAATCTGTTATAATAAACCGCCGTCTCAATATATCAATAATCAGTGCTCAGTTCTTTCACCCTATCAATCAACTCTGATCCTCAAGTCATCAATATATTCACATCTCAATAACTGAAATAACAAATGTTCTGACACATCTATTCAGATCTCCACACTCTAGTCTGATCAAAGTCATCACACACTCTCACTTCTATTAAAGTCAATCATAAGATCCCAAAACTCGGTAACATATCAGATATATATCTATGATCTATCAGGTCAGGTCAACCAAATCAATGCCTATTCCTCAAGACAAGATTCATCCAACTATAACCAAGAATCATAACTAAAGGGTAAAGTCCTTAATCCATAAGAAGTCTAAGAACAGCAGTCAGAACTAGAGTTAGTCGACTAGGGTAGGAGCAAGTCGACTAGTATAGAGGTTTTAGACTGGGTTAGTCGACTAGCAAGGGATAAGTCGACTATAAAAAGTGCAAGTCGACTAATAGGAGGGACAAGTCGACTAATATAATCTACAGTCAACAAACAGAAAGTACATAACTTTCCTAAATAGAAACTTAGTCAACTAGGAGCTATGATAAGTCGACTAGTATAGGAGTACTAGTCGACTATAGAAAGGGCAAGTCGACTAATATAACTTACAGTCAACAAACAGAGAGTACACGACTTTCTAAACAGAAACTTAGTCGACTAAGGGACTATGCTAAGTCCACTGGAAAGAGTATTAGTCGACTATAATGGGGGCAAGTCGACTAATATACCTACCTGTGTGTATGATCAGGGCTTTAAACAATTTCTTAAAAACACAAAAAATGGTAAACATTACAATCGTTATCATCAAAATGTGTCATCAAACAATATGACTGAAAATCATTACATCTATGGATCTCTAACCTCTATCAAGAATCTATCAACCTCAAATCAATATGTATATATATTCTGGGATTTGTCACAGTTAGGTCAGTCACAAGGTCATGTCCGCCTATGGTATATCAATACTAGACCTATGCCAGTAACGGTACCAACACATGAACCAATGCCCATAAATATTCCTATCAACTAAATGTGTAAGGTGTACTGTCACTGACGTCATATGAAACGGTACATGTAATCACACTGGTCCAAATTGTCATATGATAATCTGAAATGTTACGAATAGATACATGAACATTACTGGCAACAGTAAATAAAGAAAAAACATGGGAACAAACACTCACTAATAGATTCAAGTCCAATATCCAGTCTTCAATAAGGCTATATCACATTTAAAATAAATACTCAAAATATCCTATGAACTCTCATCTAATTTGTTACCAACGAGGAAAGTTCAAGTCTCCATTATAGTGAAACTTTACAATTCTTAAATACTGGCAATTTAATTAGACAATTTAAATAGCTGACATGAATGGAAAAAATAATGGCAATAATAATAATATTTTAAATAGAACAATAATCACATGAATGATACTGATAACTGATCAAATAAATAAAAAGAATAAAGTGAACACTCACAACAATGGGAGCTCGACGATGCGGCGACTCAACGGAGGAGTGATAATGCGTCGTGGATGTTCCGTCGAGGCGACGGAGGACGACGGAGGTTGTCCGGGTGCTGCCAGAGTGCTTCCGACGCGACTGGCCTGGGCCGTGCAGCCAGAGGAAAAGGGGCGGCCAGGGCTGTGCAGTCAGGAGGATTGGGCACTGCTGTTGGCTGTGCGCGCGCAGGGGGCTGGAGGCCGGCTGCCTGAGTGCTTGCGCTGCTGGGTGGCCTGGTGCGCAAGGAGAAGATGGGCTCGGTCATGGCCTGGAAGGTGACGGCCTGGGGGAGCTGCTGCGCTGGACTGTGGTTGGGGCGGCCAGGGAAGGCATGCAAAGGGGATGGCCGGGAGTGATGGTGTTGTGTGCGCTCGCTCTGCCGGCCGAGCTCCGCTGGGGAGGGTGATCTTGCTGTTGGGGGCAGAACAGAGAGGGGAGAAGAAGATGATCAGTTTAATTTAGATTGATTTGTTAGGATTGTGGTTAGGACTTGGATTTGATGTTAGGATTTAGATTGGGTGGTTAAGATTAGGATTTGATTTGGTTATTAGAATTCAGATAAGGTAACTGGTTATGGGCTAATGGATATGGGTTTCGGGTAGTGGGTTTGAGGTAATGGGTTAATAGCTTGAATTGGGCTAAGGAAAAGAAAAATGAAATATAAGTGTGGGCTTGATTTTGGGCTCAAAGGATTAGGCCTAGAGAAGATAGAGAATGCAAACAAAAATAAAAATAACTAAATATGGACAACTAACAATAATAATAGTCACTAACAACTGCATGTTAATAACTATTTAAATTAATTATTACTAACAATAGAAATCTATAACGAATTTATTATCAAAGCCCACATAAAATAATAATACAAATCGTATATACATATAGAAAATTTATTATATATATAAAATCATGCATAGACACATTAGGGATATTACAGTTTGGCTCAGATTGAGAAATCTTTACCGACGTGGAAAATTATGGGAGAGAAAATAAAAATTGGAGTTTTCAAACTCTGAATAGTGCAGAGAGATTTGGACATTGGAGAGAAAAGGAGACATTTGCAGCAGAAACAGGCCGCTGTCGACAGGTCCTGGTGGTTATCGACATTAGATACTCGAAAACGCTGACAGAGTCTTTGAAATTCGCAACTGAGAATTAGCTATCGACAGGCCTTTGTAGCGATTGACAGCAGTTGGTAGCCTGTCGACAGGGGACCAATAGAGAGTTGGGGTTGGCTTAGTCTGTCGACATGCCCTTAGAGTTGTTGACATCTACTGTACTCTGATATTTTTCGAATTGGTTTCTGAATTCGTTTCTGATTCAATTTCAAAAGTTTTGGTTTTCTTTTCTTCTCGGGTTCTCTGCTTATATATTGAGGGGCGTTATCCTACTTTGTAACCTTGACAGGTGAATAGTATTGGGAGTTTAGGGTTAATATGTTTGAGAGAATTCTACAGCCTAGCGTACAGTTTCTCTAATTTGGATATCCAGATCAGCTTGTAACTCTTGTAACTCTGTTGGTTGAGTAAGATCTTCTCTCTTATACCCGACGACGGAGCCAAGTTGCCGAACCTCGTAAAATTATTTGTTCTCGCTTTCTCTCGTGGTTGTTTAGTTCGTGCTATATTGATTTATGATTGACTCGGCGTTGAAATGCTGATCTTGGTGATTGGCGTATTTGGATTCCTCCGGAGGGCACGAGACTCTACTCCCTTGTAGAAGGACAGGCTATCTCAGAAGAACGATCCTAGTGGCGAATACATTGAAATTAACTATTTGGTGATTTAAAAATTTTAAGTAGAGCAAACAAATACTAAAAATATTAAATATTTTAAAAAAATAATATTACTATAAAAATTAATACAAATTTGCTTGATCACAAAATTAAGTGGGTTATAAGTGAGTTATAATTAGATTACAAGTACGCTTTACAAATTACGTTCTAAATAAATACCATAGATGAGACTGGATGGTAAATCTTTTATGAATTATGGCCTTTTACGACAAAACAGACACACACTGAAGAAAATAATAGATACGCAAACTATGTCTTTACTAATCACTTGTTCCAAGGCGTGCTTGGCACAGGGCCCAATATTTTTTCACGAGGAAAATGAGGCGTGCACCATGGGACCCAGTGCTTAATAGACTAACGAAAAGGATAAGATCTCAAACCCGAAACCAGAACCGCCTCCTCTCCGCTCCCTTATCTTCGCCGTACCCATTTCCGACGCACCCACCATTCCCACCCTCACAATTGTCGCGTGGGACCCACCGCTACCCCCTCGCCTTTGTCAGTTTCTTCCGTTTCCCTGTCCGCCAAATAGATCCCGCTTGTCACACTCGAGAAACATGAGCATGGGTTGGCGAAAGATTCAATTTTTAGGGGTTTGAGGAGAATTTGAAGAGCGATAGCGGGTGGTTCTGGTTTCGAGTTCGAGAGATGACGATGATGAGCAAGACGAAGGACCTGCTGGAGGGGATCATGAGGGAGGGGTCGTTGATGTGGGCGATCAGCCGCAGAACCTCGTTCGATGAGGAGTTCGAGGAGATGGGACGGTCCCCTTCGGGCCGGAGGAAGACGATCCCCGAGCTCTCGCCCATAGCGAATGTGATCGTGGGCCGATGCTCCAAGTACGGTTCTTGGTTCTTGATCTTTTCCCTGCCCCAATTTGAACTTCAATTTATGAAAATTTGTGCTCTTTAGTACCAGTTATGCAAGTTTTGTGTATAGTGTTTTTGTTTTAATTTAGACTGTTCACTGTGTGTGTGTGTCGGCATGATTCATGCTAGGATTGTGCTTAAAAGACTTATATACATGTGAAAATTAATATTTGGGATCAAAATTTGAAAGACACAGATGATGTTTGTTCATTCCTGTGTGAGTACCAGCTGTATAAGTTTTCGGATCGACTTTTTGGACTGATAGGGTTATTTTCTAAGCTTAGTTTGTACTTCGTAATGTTATGAATGTAAAACTAGTATACCGTGAAGTGGTGGGAACCGACCGACGAAGGAGCGGTTACGGAAGAAGGTCAACCGCGATATCAAAACCTGTGATGCAACCAAATGCAAGAGCGTCATTTATCAATACTTAGATTTATATGTTATACTATGAATATATTAAACATGTAAAAAAATATTACCTTTTTTTTGTTCTTCACAATGTAATTAAATCTCAATTTTCAATGGTCTGAAATTTTATTTTTACATATAGCTCCCTTCAAACGTATAAGAAATATTAATAATTAGTACACAAAATATTTAAAACGAAACATAATAGACTAAAATTGGAATGGTAGATATCCACATACATTATTCATAAGTATATACAAAAATAAATGATGAGAAGGATTTTCAAAACTCAACAAAGTATGGATTGCATGAGGTTTAGACATTTCTCCTCCTGTAACCGACTTTTAAGACCATTACATTTTCAATTTTTGCAGCCTTTCAAAATTGAACATTGGATTAAATGTCAAGTCACTCAACTTTCTGATCCTAGATAATGCAACAAAGGTCAATCCAAGGCTTTTCTGTCACCAATGTCTACCACAACTCGATCAAGAGTATGACCTTGACTTTTGTATTGTTATAGCCCAACACAAGATAATGGGTAGTTGAGTTCTTTGACATGAGATTCCAATTGATGTTTTCTAATTGGATGTTTATGGCGTGATTGGTATTATGTTGGTGCCTTCACGAAAGCAAACACTGTGATAATTATCAAAGTCAACCATTACTGCAAGGGGTATGTCAATTGAGAATTTGCAACCGGATGCATAGACAATATCTACAATAGTACCCATTGCACCATTGACGAGTCCATTATGTGTGGCAAAATTTGCACGTAACTTGACACAGACACCAATTGAAAACATAATACTTCCTCAAAACTCTTTGCATCATCTGAGGAAGCACTGGAAGAAGTATCACAATTATTTCTTGAAGGTACATAAGCAATCGGCTTTCCAAGGTCAATTAAATGACTTGCAATTATATTCATTAGCAGTTTTCTTAGTTGGAAATATTCAAACTATTTGAAATTTTTCTTATCTTCAGCAGTTAGAATCGAATAATTCCGAGTTCGGAACAAACACCAGTTCTCATTGTAGATGTTCCATCATTAAATCTTCGTAATGCTTCTCTAAATAAAACCTCTTCACTGTCTGCTTGACTAAAAATTTGAGACAGTACAACGCGCCTACCAAATCCGGCACAAGCAATTTCTCCACTTTGTTGCATTATATTTTCACCTTCATCCTATTCATCCAAAAAAAGGAGGGAAATTCTTCATACGCTTCGTGCAGAGAGCCTGACTGAGCATCTTGAGAACTTTATTTTGTGCCAGTTTTGATGCAACATAATTTGTTCCTGTAGCTATTGCTTTCTTTTGCTTCTTGATCTAAAATTACGAGTCTAGATGTTAATTTATAGTTGGTTTTCAGTTGCAACTAATGTAAGATTGTCATATTACTGCACCACAGAATTCTCGATGATTCTATGGACGAGCTTCGACGCAACTTTGATTCAGAAGCGTCTGAAGCTATAAAGCATCCCGCAAATTATGCAAGAAACTTCTTAGAGTACTGTTGTTTCAGAGCACTTGCTATATCTACAGAAGTGCCTGGGTACCTTGCTGATCTGAAGTTTCGACGCCTTACATTTGATATGATGTTAGCCTGGGACGCTCCTTCTGTGAAACAGGCTTCCTTTAAGGTAAAAGTTTGTTGTCATTTTTTTACTATCTTTTAGTCAGTAAGTAGATTCTATAAAAGATCTTATATCAACTTTCTTTTTGCCATTTCCTATTCATTTCTTAGTTGTTAGCTGTCATTCATTGAGTTGTACAAGGTAAGTGTATGAACAACCACAGTAAACCATTCTTTAGTTTTTTGTTTATAGTCCTTGTCTTTGTGACAGGTGGATCCGGACAGTACTGCTGGGCTCGCGGCTTTCTGTCGAATAGCTCCCGTAATACCTGTCATTGCAGATGTTATAACAAGTTCCAACCTTTTGATGTACTTACAAATTCTACTGGGGGCCGACTTCCATTTGCTGTCTACGAGAAGTACCTTGGAGGATTAGACAGGTTAACTTCTTTGGTGCCTAATTCACATGATGTTATAATTTGTTCTTGTGCAGTATGTCTGGAGTTTATTGCTGTGAATACCTTGCTCATTATTCTATTTGGAAAAAGAACATTCATTATCTTTTCATTTTAGAACCATCAGAATCACTTGACATTCAATTGTTTCTATGCCAACCTACTTCTGGTTTGGAGTTTGGGGTCAGATATGCTGCATCATCTTCCTTACGATGTTCGCGTAAAGATGAGCAACAAGCCTTTCATAATAAAGATAGTTATTTGCTATGCTATGCATATTTTCTTTGGTTATTACTTGTAATGAAGAATGTTGAGGATTATAATCTTAAATTACAGGAAAGATTATGGCCCAATGTTGCTTTTCTAATAGTGTATGGATACATTGTTTTCTGCCATTATATTAAAGGCTGTGTTCTTAACAACTTTGCATCAATGGTTAAGCGTTTATTCTTTGAATCAAATCTTGAGTAAGAAAATTTTGCTCTGTAGTCTAAAATGTTGCACTATGTAGCATGAATAGTCCTATCATGAAGCTGCATCGTGTGGGGCACATGCTTCATATGTATTCTTTTTAGAAATTTGCTATGTTGGCGTGTCATGAACATTCTGCATCTCTGCAACAAAGATGTCACAAATGAAACCTTAATCCTATTTTAAGGGATATATGCTACATTACCATATCCAATCCAACAGTTAGATTGACGTATATCATCAAACTAAGAGGCCTTTCTAAGATACATGAAGCAATATTGGGGTGAAATGAATTTCTGTGCACTCATCTTGATATTGTGCTGAACGGTGGGGGGGGGGGGGGGGTAAAAGATTCATAACCTGCTCCAATTGCCACCATGCTGGCTTATATCACACAGTCTGGACAGGGTTCATGATGCATAATCACTGCTAGCATGAGATCCTCTTAATTTCATAGGAGATCCATAATCAAAGGTCCATAATCTTCTCCAAGTTCATGCCCATGTTGCAGCTTTGCAAAATGCATAATCCAGCATATGCACGTGCAATTTGCTACCTTACTTCTACAGTTTACAGTTTACTGTTAACATAAATGAGTAACTTCTGGGTTTATTGCCGTGTAAGTGATTAATAATGAGAAAACGGTTAATTCTTTTACTCTTCATGTAATTGTTTGTCATATCTTATACCGGCTACCTTATCTCAAATTCTTAACTCAGGTATCTTGGCATACAATATCATGAAACTATCATACATACAATTTCTGAAGTATACCTTTCTCTTTTTCCAATACAGAGCAATAAAGAAAATGATGAGTCAAACAGAATCATCTCTTCTTTTGGGTTTTCGATCACCTAGAGGGGAAAGGATCCTTGATGTGGATGGCACTTTGACTACCCAACCAGTACTTGAACATGTAGGAACTTCTACATGGCCTGGTGAGTTCCTCCAGTCATTGTGTTTGTATGTTTGAGTCTATGCCAGTTTCCTGCTCCAGGACAGATAGTAGTCATTAGTACTTGTTCTGTACCTTTTTCGTCTGCTCATGGTTTCTCCGTTCTTGTTATATGCATAATCCTAATAAAAGTTATATCCTCTGCAGGAAGATTAACATTGACAGACCATGCTCTTTACTTTGAAGAATTGAAAGTTGTGACCAATGACAAAGCAAAAGTATATGACCTTGCAGATGATTTAAAACAGGTCATCCGGCCTGAACTTACTGGGCCATGGGGTTCACGCCTTTTTGACAAGGCAGTTATGTACAAATCAACATCCTTGTAAGTTTCTCCATCTATCATAAATACTGAAAGTTTCCTTGTTCATCAATTTGTCAGGGTTTTATGGGGTTGCAGGGTGGACTTGGGAGGTTACTGTGATAAATTATTCTCACTAATGAGATCGTGTATGTTGTTTGTAGGTCAGAACCTGTCATCATGGAGTTTCCCGAGCTTCTTGGCCATTCTCGTCGTGACTATTGGCTAGCCATTATGCGAGAAATTCTTTATGCTCATAGGTTCATCAGGAAGTTCCAGATAAAGGGCATGGAGAAGGAAGAGACACTTTCTAAGGCTGTGCTAGGCATTTTACGATTGCAAGCTGTTCAAGAATTAGTTTCTTCATTGCCTGTCAGATGTGAGGCACTTCTGATGTTCAGTCTCTCTGATCAGCTTCCTGGTGGCGATTTAGTGTTAGAGACTCTAGCTGACATGATAGTCTCTAGAAGATTGCATCAGACTAACCATTCCAGTTCAGGGAGTGGAATGCATTCAGTGTCTGCTTTGACATTTTTGTCTAACCTGGGAGTCATGACACAAGATAGTAATGATGAAAAACTCCTTGTTGGTGAGATAATTGTTGGGGAGATGACTCCGCTGGAAAGGGTTGTTAGTGAATCTAGAAATAATTATAAAATGGTAGAAAAAGCTCAAGCCACAGTTGATGGGGTCAAAGTAGATGGGCTTGACACCAATTTGGCCGTGATGAAGGTACTGACTTACTTCACTTATGCGTTTACTCCGGCGTGTTACTGATGTCATTTCAGATGTTTGTTTCTATTCATGGTGTCAGCTTCTAATGCAATTGGGAAAAATTAATTTGCAGGCTCATGTTTGCTTAAATTAATTTTTTATTATTAAAAATTGCAATTAAAACCATTAGACAAATGTTCCATTGCTACTCAGAATGTATATCCGATTAGAATGGATAAGCTAGTTTTGCTACTGAAATTAGGATAATTGAATGTTAAATTATGTACGACCCAGTGGGCCAAATATCTTTGTCGCGCATGTGTGGACACAACACGTGTCGGACATGGTTGGGTCGTGTCCAGTTCATAAAAGGTGTTTAAATGGTATGGACATGGACAGGACATGCCCAGACACGATTTTGGATCCGTGTTCATGTCCAGAACATTTTAGGGGAAAAAAGAAACGGAACGAGAAGAATTTCAATGCGTCAAAAGTGACCCCTGACCTCTTTGTGAGCTTGCGTGCTTGCCTCTCTCTTTCTTCTCTCTCTCAAAGCCCACAACTCGATGAATCTCTCCTTCCTATCACGATGAATGATTGATGCGAAAGGTTTTGAAGGACGTCGAAGATTGTGATGACTGAAGATGATGGATGCTACGATCTCTTTTCTTTGTCGAACCTTACATCTCTTGTTTGCTAGTAAACCCATGTTTGTCAAAACTCGTTTACAACGATGGACGACGAAGCCAATCTGTCTTCTCTCTCTTTGCTGTTTAGTGTTCTTTACCTTTGTTGCTTGGATTTCTCATTTTAGAGCCATCTCAATGTAGGGTGTTACAAATTAGAAGTAATTAGGTCTTATTAAGAGAAATTTAGGAGTGCTCTCTTGGTCTTTCTGTCACTTCTCTCTGTCAAAATCCAGAAATCAATGAATCTCACCTTCCGATCACAATGAAGGATGAACACACAGGCTCTGAAGGACAATGTTGACTGCGATGAAGGAAGATAATGAATGTTGTGATCTATCTTATTTGCCAAAAGCCGAATCTCTTGTTTGCTAGTTTGTTTCAAAACCCACGTATGTGAGAACCTGTCAACAATGAAGGACGACAAAAGCAATATGTCTTCTCTCTTTGTTGGTCAGTGTTCTTTTCCTTTGTTGCTTGGATTTCTCATTTTAGAGCTATCTTAATTTAGGATGTTAGAAATTCGGGACCAAGCACATTTTATTTAGATAAATTTAGTATAACTCTTTCACGATAAATTTAGGATATACACGAGGATTGGTTCTCTCATTTGGATGAATATGAATTATTGCTGTTTATAAATGGGTGTATGTCTGATTTAACATGAATATCAATCTGTGCTCTATGATGTTATTGTAATTTTTTTTACTTGCCATTAATGAATATGTTTATGAATCCATAATAACAGTTTTGTGCTTGATATTCTAGTTTGATGTGCGAATTTTATTTATATACATGAGTAATAGAATAAAAAATATTTATGTCGTATCACATTATCCTACTTTTTAGGAATTTGGTGTACCACCTTCTCTTCTCTTTTTATGTTGTGTCCGTGTCCTGTATCCTTGGTGTGCTAAATAGGTTTATATCTAACTATCAGACTTGTGTTGAAGGGTTTTATAATTGATGGTAAGAACCAACGGACATAGATGGAAGTTATAAGAGCAGATTTGATGTTTAGAGAATAAGAATGATTTGCCAATAGGGATTCATGATTGTTTGTCCAGTTCTGGGTGAGATTTTGAGGGTTACGATGAGGATTTGTCATATTTCATAATTTGAAATACATCCCCATGACTCCACTATCCAAAGTCCTCACATAAACAATGTTTTCCTCAAACACACATTTTCTTTTTCTGAACATGACATGTTGTTTAGAGTCTAATGTAAATTTCAATTATCTATCGTATTTAGAAATAGAGAATAATTTTCCTTTGAACAGCATATCGTCCTAGAATTTTGAGGTCTCAGCAGTATCGTCATAAATATAACACCAAATTAGTGTTATCTAACCTTATGCAATTGGTGATGCAGTACAACTATAAAGATGTCATAAAAGGACGGAGCAAACCTTTTGAATTGAGAAATGTGACAGTAGTGGGGACGAGTCCAAAGGTAACATAAAATAAGAAATACACAAGAAAGGATAAGAAAAATACATTGCTAGTGAGATTTATTATCCTCCATGGTTTGGCAAATTGAGTAGCCCAAAAGTTGGAGAGGGCTATAGGACATTGTACGCGTGATGATCATCAATAATGGGCTTTTGTTTGTGAGGCGATGAAATATGGTTGGCTGTATCTCGGAGTCTTGTTCCTGTGAAAGTGCTTTAATAGGCCAACTATAGGCTCCTTCACCAACTCAGAAAGCTGCCGGTCCTTCCAGTTCAAGAAGCTATGAAACACAGAGACATATACGGGTACGGTTACAATATGAATTAAAGGGAACTAATGCTAAAAAACTAGGACATAGTTGCGACATGGATACGACAAATATTATGTGTATATTTGTGTTTTGTGTGGCTATCTGCGTATATATAGGTAGATACACACATGTAATCTACAATGCACAAATATGGATACGAGATAAAAATATGACATGTACATGTATAAAGAATACAATAATAATTAAACTATATTTGCCATAGAAATATGACATGTACATGTGGAAAGTATACAATATAATTAAACTATACTTGCATGTGTGTGCTTTAATGCTCATTTTTTAGCATGAATATGTAAGGCTGCAGTAGTTAAAAGAACACGATATTATTGATGTTACAAAATATTTCGGGTCATATAAATCAATAATTGTATGAACGATCCTTATTGTGAAACTATAGATGCATCTACAAGTAATAGAACTGTAAACTTTTCATTCAAAATTAAATTTCCTTTTGTTTAACTTTATAATCTTGGTTACGCGTAAGATACGTCTAGCATATATTGCAAATTTTAGGATACCTTAGCGACACTTATTGGTGAAGTATCAAAAAAAAAAAAAGCCCAACAGGGGTATGTCTCAGACAAAGTAGCATTCTGCATAGCTACGCAGATAAGAAGTTAACATGGAAGAAACTTAGATGTTTCTGGTAGAAACAAAAACCTACTCCGTACCACATAGTATACAAGCAAACGTGAGGAATGTAAAGGACTATCAAAGGAAACATATACTAGAATATAATAATCATAGAGATTGGTAGGATATTGATCATGGACAACACCAAAGAAATAGTGCACACACTTAGAGTCATTAGACAAGGATGTACTACTAGTAAGTGCATATGACGACTAAGGCATTGATGTGAAACGTGTATGGGGTGGAAGCAATAGATAAATTAACTCAAAGATATAACTTCACCAACAAGAAAGATCGTTGGTAGGAATTGAATTAAAATAGATAATATTAGATTATGTTATGTTGATCATGCAAGTGCTTATCAATTTCAATGTTTAAAGAACTAATTAGAAACTTTGTTTATGCAGGAAATCAAGTTCTATACGCAATAAAGAAGTCAAGTCATCACAAGGGAAAAACAGAATCACTCACTCACTTTTAATGTAGATAGAAGATCAGAATAGATAGCAGACTGAATGATATATATCTAGACTTGTAATTAAAGAGTTGATGTAATAAGAAAAATATCTGAGATGATTGTAAATTTGATCTTAGCTTGCTTATTGATTGTTGGTTGATCTCTGAACTCACGCCGATGAGAAGAAGTAAACTCGACGAAAACAGTGTCATCGAGGAGACGAGGCTCTTATGCAAACGAGGCCGAAATTGCTGGATGCGTGACGAAAGAGAGGGATTTGGCGACGGGGTATTCGACGGAGATTTATTTGAGAGGAAGAAATTTGAAGGGGAGAGAGAGAATAAAGATAGATAAATCAATTACGACTTTCCACTAATAATTCAGTCTAATAAGGTATCCCACCACTAATAGAGAAGAGGATTGAGAAATTCGTATTAAACTCAATTGAGAGTAAAAGCTTTTATTGATTATTTATTTTCATTATTAAAAAAAGTGAATACATGGGGGTCTTTATATAGGCTACAAAATTGCATCTTCTACTTGTATTGGGATTACATAATCCTAATCTTAAAGAAATCAAAAGTCTAAAAGAAAGAGAAAGTACATAAAAATGAAAGTAGAGTCCTATTACAACTTCAGTTACTAAAAATTAAAAATACAAGAAATAAAAATTAGAAATCCTAATGCTAGTAGAACTGCTGGATTTATGTTGAGTTGGTGCGTCTTCTCCAACGATAAAAGATTTGCCATATTTTCGTTCTATTGTCCGCATCAGGCTTATAGACGGCAAAGGGTTGTTGGGTTGATGATATACTACTAAGCCACACAATGCTTTAGATGTAGTAGTTTTAGATCAGGAGAAGAGCACTAATGAAGGGATGAGTTAGGAAACAATAAATCTTATAAAATGGCTTTTAATGTTTTATGATTGATTTATGCTCATGACAGTTCTCCACTTCCTTCATATTCATATTGGAGGAGGACCGAGAAAACAATAAATCTTAAGAAGGGACACATGGTGATGTAGGACGAGAAGGGGGGAGAAGGAACTGGGAAAAAAATTAGGGTTTTTAGAAGAGGATAAAGATGGATTCTGACTTCAACACTAAGGAGATCACTCTTCCACTCAACACATCACCATGTAGAGATTTAAATCACAAAGCAATATTTGCAATGTAAAATTTAGGGTTTTCTTAAATCAACTGAACTGAATAAAATATTACAGGTCTTGGCCTTATATAAGCTCAATACAAAATAAGTTTTCCCATATATCTAATATGGGACTAAAGCAAAAATAACATAGCACATTAAGCCTAGCCTAAAATAAAGGGAAGAACCTAAGAACCTAAATACAAAATAGAGGGTCAAACCGGTTCCGGTCCGATTTTCCTGACCCGGTTTCAGTTCAAACTTGCGGTTCGGTTCGAACCGAACTGTGGTCTGGTCTACTTCAAAATCTTATATGGACCACTGCGTCGAGTATGAACTCTTTTCAAAGTTTCTAGTGGGAACATCTCTGGGTGCACTCTAATCAGTACCTCATCACCTATTGCGAGGTCCTGCAATCACTTGTGAGACTCTATAGCAGACTGAAAGTTATAATTGTTGATTGTCATTTATCTTGTATAACGATCATTTAAATCATGCAAATGTGGTGCAGACAGCTCAACTGTGACAATAGGTGAGATATCTAGGGAAAGAGCGAGAAGGCCGAGGGAATTTCTAGGCCTAAGAGTGGACCCATCAATCGAAGACTCAGGAGAAAAGTGAGTTCTAGTTACTAAGTAACATTGTGTCTTGTTGTTTTTGGTGGTGACTATTCTCTCCTTGTTATTCCTTGTATTCACTTGGATTTAGTAAGTTTCAACACTATTTTCTTTTCATTAAATTTAAACTCATAAGTGTTAGACCTACTCAGACTGGTTACATTTAAGTCATACAACCAAGGCCTATCCAATAAGATGTGTGCAACGTCAGTGGCTAAGACATCATACCAAATACGATCCTCGTAACTAGATATGTGGATATGGACCTGATAATGTTGGGTAATAGATTGAGCAGTCTTATCAACCCAATTCACGTTATATGAGTGGGGATGTGGTTCAGTCTTGAGACCCATTTTCTCAAGAGCTATCTTGACAATAATGTTCACACAACTACCCCCATCTATAATCAATTTATAGTTCTCTCTCATGCGTGATATAGGTGTAGAACACGCTAGACATACACCAATCCTTATTACTGACAGCTGTGTGTGAACACCTAAACACCTAGCTGAATGCTGGCAACCCTAAATCATCAGAATCAGTCACACTGCCAACTGGTTCGTGAATAACTATTTCGATCTCATCATCGTCGATTTCCTTGATTAGGAGGTTCCTAGAGGGACATTGTGCATCAACGTGTTCATAACCTTGACACTTAAAATATTGACAACCCTTGGCATTTCTAGAAAATTCACCTATCACAGATTTGTCCTTATAATTTCTATTTGTGTGAGTGTTTGGGATAGGTTACTCCCCTGCTTTAGGAATGACCCTACGTTCTAAAGAAAACCTAAGGAAGGCTTTTATATCTTGAGCTAGCTGACTGGTTTACTCAAGGGTCTCTATCTCGTGGGAGTGGATGAACATTGTTCGATGGATGTCTGATCTCAATCCAGAACGATACTTAGATATTGCTTAGTAGGCGTCTTCTCGCACCTCGTAACGTTGGGTTAGGTCATTGAATTCGATTTTGTAGTCCTGGATTGATTTGCTATCCTGGCGGGCTATGCAGTTTATCTAATTGGCGATGTTTATAGGAGTCGGGAAGGTATTTCTCCTTAAGCCTTTGTTTTATTTTCTCTCAAGACTCTATGGAAGTCCCGTGCCTAGTATACTTTCTCTACTGAAGTTCAATAAATCCTGCCTGACCTTGACAGTCTCACCTAGCAAACTGAACTCTACTCTCTTCTGTGAACTTATACCAATCAAAGTAGTAATCCAAATATGCCATTCAATCACTAAAAATCTTTGGGTCAAGGATACCGTCAAACATGAGAGGATCAATCTTAATCATATAGATTATGTCATCTTCTCCATCCCTATGTCTATTGGTGTTTTCCTCTCTCCTATCTCGAGTGTCATCTCTCGAGTTCTCCTCATTGTTCTTATTTTCTAACCCTTCAACTTTAAGTATTAAGTCTTGAAGCTCTTTAAGGATTAGGTCTAGTTTGGACTCCAAATCTATCAGGAGAATATGTTCTACCACTACGAAAGAGCATGCACTATGCAATAAACACAATTACACGGATGCTAGATAGTTTCTCAAGTTTCACTAGATGCGTGCACTATATGTTCAACCGAAAGTTTCCAACGGTTTTCTAAAATGAATTATGCAAAATGAATCCTAAAAGTGAAAATGCAAGTAAGCACCAAATTAGGCAATTAACATTAGCAACTACAAGTCTACAACTAACAATCACTAACAGGTACACAAGAGATATGTAAAATATTGCAAAAATGTGAGGTTAGGTTAAAGGGTACCCAAAGGCGCTTGAAAAAGCACCGATACCGAGTAGTGGCACCAAATAAAGACCTGTAGAGGCCGGATCTGTTGTTCAAAATCTGCAAATTCTTCCAATATCTCTGGGAGTCAACTGCGATCTAATGCTTCAGACAGAACTCTAATTGGACTCTAAACAGGCCTAAAATGGACTCTAGAACGAACTGATATACGACTATAGTGAACAGTGCGGCTCAGACGGGCCGATGATATCAGCATGGCTCAGCTGACGTCAGCGACACTGCTCGGCTCGGGATCGGCTCAGATCGAGCTGATGGCGTCGGTGTTTGAGCTGCTGACGTCAGCAATGGCTTGGCGGGTCAGGTTGAATATGAAAGCGGGTCGGGTCCTTCTCGGGTTGCTCACTTAAATCCATTAAGCAAGCGAACGTGAGTTTGCAACCCTAAACCCTCACACATTTCTCTTTTCTCCTTCACCCGATGATGTTCGGGCTTCGAACCCACTTGGTGGTGGCGCTTCCAGGCGAGGACAAACGACGACGATGGATCTAAGGTGGCGGTCGATGAGGTTGCTGGCGACGGCGGCGGAGCAGAGGCGGCAACAACTTCAACGACGATGGAGAAGACGGCGGTGAAGTGCTGGAACTCTTGCGATCAGATCGTTGGCGGTGGTAGGCATCGAAGGTGATGGACAATGACGATGGTTGCAGCGGCGGTGGTGATGGATTGCTTGATGAAGACGATGACGGTGATAGGTTAGATTGAGGACCAGAGGCGGTGGGTGCTACCAGTGGAGAGGACTGGAGGTGGCGGTGATGGCAAGCGGTGGATGCTGTCGCTGTTGACGACGAGGAGCGGGTTGATCTGGCCGGCACTGGGAAGGAGGTGGCGGCGCTGAGGGAGAAGATGAACAATGTCGATCCTCTGTCTTTTTTTGATTTGTTTCTTTTCTTTTTTTGATTTTTTCTGTTCTTTTTTTGATTTTTTTCGATTGATTTTTTTTGAAACTAAAGTAGAGAAGAGAAAGAGGTAGTGGTAGATCTAGGGTTTTGGATTTTTGTGGAGGCTAGGGTTTTGTGGAAGAAGAATTATGTGGAGAAATAAAAATATCAGGATTTTCGCTCTAATACCAAGCTGATGCGGGACGAGAAGGGGGAGGAGGAATTGGGAAGAAAATTAGGGTTTTTAGATGAAGATGAGGGTGGATTCTGGCTTCAACACTAAGAAGGTCGCTCCCTCACTCAACACATCACCATGTAGAGATTTAAATCACAAAGCAATATTTGCAATACAAAATTTAGGGTTTTCTTAAATCAACTGAACTGAATAAAAGACTATAGGTCTTGATCTTATATAGGCTCAATATAAAAGAAGCTTTCTCACATGTAGCACACTAAGATTAGCCTAAAATAAAGGGAAAAGCCTAAATACAAATAAAGAACTATTGATTCCCATCACATGGCTTCTATGTGCCATGGTTCATTGTCTTATTAAGACAAGATTAAGTTTTTTGGCTAACGTGATAGCATTGGTTAAAGAAAATTGAGGAATTTATTGCACATATCAGTTTATGGGAAAGTTAATTAAGAAAGTTAAATTCTGCTAAAACCACCAAAATTGAATGTCGTTCGTCATTTATGTCCTACAACAGGACCACAAGAAGCTTCTTGATAACAAGAGTAGATATCTAAAAGGTTTCTTATGCCTCCCACCTAAATCATCTTCAAAAGCATATGAATAGTTCCATATCATCAACAACTTATAATCTGGAAATTTGTTTTCATTTTGATCTTTGGTTTACATCACATGTCGGGATAAATGCAATTCTGATAACAAATCTTTCTTATTCTTCTCAGATTCTTAGTCTTGGAGAATATTGGAGGATTCCTTCTTGGTTCATAAGCATAAATTCATAACCAAGGTTCTAACTATCGCCTGGTATCAATATTTTGGACTGATAGCACTGTTGTTGGTATGGCCTGTTATAACTGGAAGAATACCCTATATTGCTGATATCTATACCAAAATCCTAGAGCTGATATTGATACCGATACTGAGATTTCAAACCATGCTCATAACCTAAATGGGTTGGTTTCCACATGCCATGGTTGCCAATTGTCCTACTAGATTATATGGAACCCCTCCCTTCTATATACTTTTCTTTACCAAGATCTTGGGACCAGCTTAGAAGGTTGATATCTAGTTAATGTTTGCAAAAATTGTTAATCCCCCGTGGAGCATTCTCAGTGTAAGTTATGCTCCGCATCCTACCTCATTTTTATTGAAAAAGGCTTTATATGATGATGATGATCATCAATTGCTTTTGATACGGAAATTTGATCCCATTTGTCTCTTTTGCTAATACCTCCCTTAGATTTGAATGTCATTCCGTAATGGTAAACTTATTATTTGGATGTCCTTTTCTATTCCAAGAGAATTTTGATCATCGCTCTTTCGTTACTAGCATGGTTTAAAATCTTAGAATCGGTATTGGTACCGGCCAATAGTTTTCAGAATCATTATCATCAGTATCGGCCAATTGGCAATATCGGCGCTGATACCGGCCTATATTATAGGGTTCATATTGTGGTACCTCTAAACACAATTTGATTTTGCTACAATTTTGCAGATATATATCGGAATCGGACGATATTTGAAACCGTGTTACTAGATTTTAAACAGCAGTACAACATGACATCTAAAAGGTAGGTCTACCTACCTACACACTGACAATTGAAGATTTATGGTGGGCCTGTAAGAATCTCTTTTGTGCATAGTTGTCTTGGCTACGAACTCACCAACTAAAAAGGTGATGTCAGGTTGCAGCCCATCTTAAAGTTTGTTATGTTCCTTTTGGTGCTTTCCCGACCTCCATTCCTGCTCATTGCTGACCCATTTTGATGGGAAAGGGTTTGTCGATGATGATGATTATCCATAGGTTTTATAATGAATAAATCTGGTTCGAGCTTGGGATGAGCTATTAAATTTAGCTGCATATTTGCAGAACAGCTAGATCCACCACTGGCTTTTGCATGCATGTCCTACATCTGGCCCTTTGCTCCTTTTTATCCTTGTCCCGTCTTGTTTATTGAATATAAATTTTCTTTAGTGTTTTCAGCTTTCTTACTATCTTTAGAAATTCTTATATTCTGCTTTTTATATTTTTTTAAGTTGTAGATTCTATTCATTACATCTGTCTCTGTTCTTTTGGCTATTCTCCATCTTTTTTGAGTATTTGGGTGCTATCTTTTATTACTGTCAACTTCATGCAGATTAATGGCTCTTGGACCATGGTGCATTCATTACTCATTGGATCTATGCCTCTCCTTTACAAGAACTGATACGTCATTTTTTGGGTTTTACCTTTACCATCTTATATTTAATAATGCTAGGAGTCCAAGTAGGCTGCTTCTTTACTATCACAGAACAACATGCATCTTGGAGATGATAATACTGTGCAATGAAGTCTTAATATTTTGATGCTGCCAAACTATTTGCTTGCTTGGTTAGGCGTAGCAGCTAATATGGTGAAGAAAGTAGAGATTATTTTTCTAAAACAGGATTATTGTGGTTTTCTTTCCTTTTGATAGAAACTTTGGTTTGCTGGAAATGAGCATTGTATATTTGAATTCTTATTTTCAGTTTAAACATCATATTTGACAGCTGAAACTTCCAAGGAATACAAGAAGGCATTTTGTTGCCTGGACCCTAGCTTACATGGAGTTATCTATTTTTGCAGGAGTTGCTATGTCCAATGACGGAAATTGGAAAGCAGCTTATCTTTCTGGCATCTTGGGATGATCCATTCAAATCTTTTGTTTTCTGTTGTATATCTAGTTTCATCATTTTCAGGTTAGTGTCTGATGATTTTGCAAATACATGTTCATCAACTGTGAGATACAGCAAGTTCTTTTATATTACTGCATCGATTTTTTTTTTTTTTTTTTTTTTACTTGCATCCAATTTTCTTTTATTAAATGGGAATCATAGGATTTAATTCTTCGTGCAGACTGTTAACAGCTTAACTTAGTTACTGAAATAAAGATTAGATTATTGACCATTTATTGTGTAAATATCGTGCAGTAATGTAGTCATCAATTCAATGTTAGGTCTATTGGCTTTCCAATCATGTAAAAGATGAAGATGAAGATTAGATCGGATAAGTTAAAAGGGCTAGCAGGCGGTGAATTAACCAAGACAGTGCCTCTAGCATACAGAAATCAAATAATTGGAAATCCAATGCTTTAGGCTAATGCTTAATTATATTGAACTTTAAATGTTGATGTCTAAGATGAGTGAAAATGTTGGATAAAATTATAACAGAAGAGATTATTACATCATCATACATCTTAGTGATCCCACTGCTTTAGAGACGGGCTTTTTCTGTGCTTCTTGTTATATTTCTCTGTTTCTCATCAGCATGGAAGCCTTCTTCCATCAAAATGGGGTCTAAATATGAAGTGAAACCCTGTATCGGAGAAGCTATGCAGAAGATTTGATGAAATTCACAGTCAAACCTGACTTCATTTCTCTTAGTTTTGGTGTTAAACCCAACGGAAAGCCGTGGACAAGAAAGAGGCTTCTAGAAGTGATGAAGATGATAAAATTGAGGAGAGAATTTGAATTCATCTCTTAGTGTTGGTGCTAAATTCATGGTTAGAGGATACAATCGAGAAGATAAAGGTTTCCAGAAGTGATGAAGATGACAAATTTGATGCCGGGATTTGAATTCATCTATATTGTTCTATTTCATAGAGAAATGGATGAATGTGGCATCGCTCCACATAACAGGTAGAGGAGATTGTTTCCAATGTGTTTTACTCAAGAAATGTTCTGGTAGGAACAATGTTTTAAATGTCGGATGTCGGCCTATCGGAAGGCAAAATATAAAGTCGGATTGCGGTTATCGGAGAAATTTCGGGGACATTTGCTCAATTTCGGAGATCATATAGTATGTCCTAAATGTCATAAATGTCGTAAAACATTACATATATGATATCTCTATATACATAATTAATAAGTTATACTAGCAATAATTTTATCTAATCACATCCAATAAACATATTTAGCTTCCAATAAAAATTCAAAAATATCTCAATAGGCTTCATGATGTCTAACTACTAACATTAACATCAACAAAATATCAAAGCCTCATAAACTGTAGTTGAGCATTCACTCACAAGCGAGAATTAGTTAATTGTGCCCTAATTCGAATTAATTACCCTAAGATTTAACGATGTGAATCAAATTAAGAATGAGCGAGTAATTTTAAGTAGAAGAAATGAGAAAGAGAACTCGCCTTTGAGATTCATGAGTCGCCGGATGCAAGAGCTCGCCAGAGGAACCTACGATGAAGGAGAGAGACGTAGGGGCTCGTCGGAGCTTGGCAGGCTTCTTGGGTCCTCGTCTCCTGGGTTCTCGTCGAGGCTCGACGGAACTCAGCAGGACCTCGTCAGGCTCGGTAGGATCTCGTCAGGACTGGTGGTGCTCGTCAGGGCTTGGCAAGGCTTCTCGGGTCCTCGTCGGCATTCGTGGAGACTTGCTGAAGGTCGTCAGAGGTCAGTAGAAACTCGTTGAAGGTCTTCAGGGCTCGTGGAGACTCGCTGAAGGTCGACGAAAGTCGTAGAGGCCTCGTTGGAGGTCAATCGAGCTCGTATCTCTCTCTAGCCTCCTTGTTTCTCTCTTTCTCTCTTGATGAAATTAGGGCTGCGAAAGAGCCCTAATTCCTTCTCTTCTCTTCTCTTATAAAATAGGGTCGGGTTGGGTTAATGTGTTCAAACTCAAAAGAAAAAATAAAACAAAATGAAATGTCAATTTCGACTGATAAAATTCACTGACATTTCGGCGACATTAACTCCATTTCGAAATTTAAAATGGAGTAGCCGATTTCGTGTCGGCCACATGAATTTCCTGACATTTCGGCCAAAATTTCGAAATGCCGGCCGACATTTAGAACATTGGGTAGGAATCAGAAACACTCAAGACGGAGAGAACAATTCTAGAAAATGTATGTTTACCTTGGGGACCTTATTCATAAACAGATACACTCTTATCATCAAAGAGTGCACTCGATTCAATGGATGAGATTTTAGCCACACGCCATAAAGTTACAATGACCCAAATTTAAATGGGTGCGAAATAAAAAAAAACCCTCTTTTTATTAAATTGTTATGAGTCAATAAAATCCAACATTCTCTCCCTTGACTCATATATTAGTTTTAATAATAGGATACTAGTTTGAGAACTCTTTGGGATTTTTTAAATTTTAGAGGAAAAAATGATACATGGCCATACAAATCAAAAACAAAATGCCCCCTTGCCCATTGGCCTATCAGCATAACATTTTAATTATCATCCTTAATAAGGCGAATTATGATGGCAATTATCCTAAATAAGTTGGACAGACGGATACAACCTTCCGGGCATTGCAACACCATTGGTTAAAATAACTTGAATTACATAATCACATAAACAAGATGAATGTATATCTAGTATCTCATTCGAGATCTGAAAGTCTATAAAAGATAATGAGCCTGTACCAAAAACACATAAGGAAAATATATACTATTCAGTATATGAGAATGGTACCGTAATGTTGCAACGAACAATTAATACAAATAGCACAACTCATAGAGTGTGTACTAGGCCTAAACTCCTCACATAACCATACGAACTAGAAGAATGCCCTTCAGTCATGGGGTCGGAAAACATCTATCTAGTAAAGATGTGTTTAATAAACACTTGTTTTTCCATTTCTCTTGAACTAAAGATATTTGATGTCAATATGCTTGCTACTCTCGTTGTTCTTGGAGAAAAAACACGACAATAGAGTTAGATAGTCAATGGCTGGAAATAGAGTCAATTACTGTGAGTCCTATGAATTCAAGTAGCCATACAACTTCTGTTGTAGCCTTATAGAAAACTACAGACTATGCTTCCAAATACTATATGTAATCAATTCTTACTTGGCACACATCCAAGAAATAACACCTCTATCAAGTAAGAGAATATAGCCTGATGTGGACTTTCTAGTATGCTTCAATATAGCCTGATGTGGACTTTCAAGTGAGCGAAATAACACCACTTCAGTATACTTCGTCTGTTCATAAAAACAGGATTATTGATGTACATAACAATTTGATTATCCCAATGCATCACCATCTGTTTATTGCAGACAACGTTCATTTCATGAATAAGAGATTGAATTCACATCATTTCATGGGTTGTGTAAGCCATGACTCTGTCACTCTACCACCTTAGCACTAGATCGAGTAATAACATTTTGTTTCTTATTCCATGTCACCAAATTGTCATTGACAAAAGTACAATAATCAATAATAAAATGGAGATTAGGATCACCAGCTTAATAGCCATTAGAATATCTCACAATGTTCAAATAAGAAAGACAATAATACAACGTTTTACCAATAGTCCATTTATAAGATGCCTCAAGATATGACGATCAACAATCTAACATCTGACCGGCTTAAGACACAGATAACAATGTTAATATCAAGTCGAGTGACAATCAAAGTAAATCAATTTACCAACCAACCACCAATACGGTCTAGCAGAGGCTCCTTTTGATGTTGTTCAAAATGAATATTAGGACCCATAGAAGTTTGAATAGGTTAATATCCTAAGATACAGTTTCTCCAATAAGTTAGTAGGATAATTTTGTTGAGATAAGGAAAGACCTTCCACAGACTGAACAACCTCTATCTCAAGAGAACACCTTAAGAGACCATGGTCCTTCATATGGAAATAAGGACTTTAAAAAGTTCCAAACAAATAGTAACTTGATCATCTCCTTTGACAATAATATCAACATAAATTGCAAGAATAATAGTGTGAATACGAGAATGTTGGCCCAAAAATAGAATGACCAGAGGAGCTATATTGCAAGCCGTAGAATGCAACAATAGTACTGGACTTACCAAACTATGCCCGCGGGTGACATTCTTGAGTTTGCATACCTTATCAAACTTTCTTTGAATCTAGTAGTCATGAAGTTGGAGTATATACACCTCTTGAAGATCACCATGCAGGAAAACATTTTTAATATCTAATTGATATAAAAGGCACTCTTCATTACGACAATTGATTAAAAATTTTGGACGGAATGCAAACAAGCTACCAAGAAGAAAGTCTCAAAATAACCAACATCATAAGTTTATGTAGTCTTTGGCGAATAATCACACCCGTCAAGCCCTTGATGAGCCCATCAGGGAGAAATTTGACTGTAATGTCCAAGTAAAACAAACATCATGTTTTTCCGATGGTAAATAAGTTAATTTTCATGTTTCTTTAGGACATAAAGTAGTCATCTCTTTACCGATAGCAGTTTTTTTATCCAGGATCCCACATAGCATCACATAAGATTTTGGAAGAGACACAGAAGATAAGGTGGTCGCAAATCTGAGTACAAAAATGATTATGTTTCTGAAGAGCTATAGGGCGCTCAGACTTTTCCCTGGAGGAAGTTGACTTAGTGGCAAGCTAGTAGTTCCATACTATTCTTTTGTGATTGTTGATAACCTTTAAGCGCATGCAAGTCTGCAGGCGCAAGCGGTGTAAGGGCAAGTGGTACAGGAAATGGACGGCCCAAATAGCTAGGAGAAGGCAGGAGAGGAGAGCAGGATGAGAAAATATGGTGCACTTTCAAAGAAAATGACATCAACACATCACATACCTTCTGTTGATAGGATTCCAACACCAATAACCTTTTTGTGTACGAGAATTTCTTAGAAAAACATACTTGGTTGCTCGCAGATCGTGCTTATCATAACCTTTATCAAAATATGTGTGATTTCTTTGTAGCTTTTTAGTGTACCATACCAGGCTCACCTTGGTATCTCCCTAGCATGCTGATCGCGGAAGCAATATCAGGTCTCCTGCAAATCGAGGCATATTTTACCAGTAGATACATATGGAATCCTCTTCATTTGATCCTCTGGATGATTTCTTGGACATTGATTTAAACTAAACTGAACTTGTCACCTTCCATAAAAAGGGCACTACAATGAGAGCAGTTCCTTGTGCTAGAATCTTGCAAGTGGACCTGGCTATTCTCCTTCACCGACCAAAATATTCACCACCCCAATCTGACATCACAATGTTAGTCAGTTTTTCAATTTATTTTTCTACCACTGTTTTATAGACTTTTAAAGCATCTAAAACTTCTTTATCTTTTCATGAAGATTAGATACATAAACTATGTGATCATATATAAAGGTTATGGAATATTACTGACCGCAATAGATGGGATAGAAATGGTCACAAATATCTATATGGAGAATAATCCCAAGTGTCCGGAACTTCTCTTGGCACCCTGTGAGGACTTGTTGGTTTTCCTTCAGTTAATGCATCCCGCACAAGTTTCGAAGTCAGAAAAAATTGTCTCTGGATAGCTCCATTTACGAACCTTTTCATCCTCTCAATGAAGATATGTCCCAATCTCCAGAGCCACAAGAAAGAGGAATTCTCTTTCACAATTCCTCGTTTGAGGCCAACCTCACAATAAAGGGATAACATAAAAGTAGTAAAGTAATGTCTGGAGATGACTTATACAAACCATCAACCAGCATTAGTTTCTTTTAAAGAAGTGTCATAATACATGGATAAGGTAAAACCATGTAATTTAATTTTGAAAATGTCCCAACGACGCATAAATGCAGACAACCATTTCCTAGAAAAGGAGTTTTGTACTATGTATCCCCAAAATGACAAAATCTAAATAAATAATAGAGTCAAGAGCCGATATGTAAGTGTGATGTGGACATCCAACATCACATGAAGCGTCATGGTTCTATTTAGTTATTGGAGTCTGTATTTATTTTTTTTAGTAAGTTGAGTCCAGTTAGCTTTTTATTTTGTTCTCTTTTTTTTACTAGTTTTGTATTAGCTTTTAATCTCACATTGACTATGTGGAGAAATGTCAAGTTTTTTAAGCCTATAAAGGCAAAGTCAATGAGAGTTGTAAATACAATGATATTAATTAATGAAAATTTTGAGTTTTGAAATGAGAATCTCTTTTTGTGAGTTCGAGTGTGAAATTCGATTCTCTTAGATTTTGAATGTGAAACAATAATCCAAATCTTGTCTCCACTTCGCCATTCTTATCCCATCTCAAATCCCCAATATCTCAAAGCATTATCTCTCCGCCAGAAAATCCAAATCAAAACAACATAAAAGAAAAGTTAGCTTACAAAATCTCACCCTCACCCTCACGTTATGCAAGCTTCCCCTTGCTTTTCTTTTTCCCCGTGCCCCACCTCCACCTTTTCATCTTTTTTTTTCTCTTCACCTGCAACCGAACCCAAAAAGGAGCAACATAGTTGCCACATTCCCATCATCTCCTTCATCTCGTCTGCCTCCAACAAAGAAGCCAACCACCTCCATATTTTTCCCTTCCCTCACCCCGCTGACAGTAGCACCCAACCCTCTCCCTCTCACGGCATCACCACGACCAGCCAACATACCTCATGCCCTCCTCCTTCCTCCACCAAGCTGTCGTCACTCAACAGCAGCCCCCCTCTGCCTACTTCCCTCCCTCTGCGTGCGCCAACAACAAACCCCCTCTGCCTCCTTCCCTCCCTTTGTGTGCGACAACATCAACCCCCCATGTTTCCATCTCTTTCTTTGTTGTGCGCCACCAACCAGCGAGCAGTTTGCTCCCTTGTCTGCACCAGTCCTTGCCCACCTGCACTGGTCAAAGTTCAGATCAGATCACTCTAGTAA
Organism: Agave tequilana; assembly: GCA_038442645.1. Taxonomy (NCBI): domain Eukaryota; kingdom Viridiplantae; phylum Streptophyta; class Magnoliopsida; order Asparagales; family Asparagaceae; genus Agave; species Agave tequilana. Next base: position 87,314 of record JAVJIF010011968.1, on the reverse strand, counting down.
AAGAGTGCAAGCAGACTCTCACAGGAGAACAACAAGTCATTCTACACAAGACCCACAATAACCACAACAACGGGAACCTGAGAACAAAGCTTCGCGGTAGGTAATTTTTTAATTTCAGCAATCAGAATATTAGATGAATTATATCGCAAATTTTCTCTCTAAAGTATTATCAATATTTCAGTTGTCCACTAATATTGTGAGAGTAGTGTGATTCTGTTACACTTATGATCTTGCTGACCTTAATATTGATCATTGGACTATTACAAACTTTAACTGAATATTGTGATTGAATTTATCAAGATCAGAATATCTAAACTACAATTGCAAATTATTTTTAAAACTCATCTTGTGACACTGCTAGCTCTAGATAATTTCCTACCGAGGGTCATTAATTAGATGAAATGTTGCGAATTCAAGTTCATCACTGATTAAACACACTATAGGATCCTCTTCCACATCAATTTGGTATCAGAGCATAATTTAGGTAGGAAAACTTGCATCATCATACGGTTGTTAGGAATTTCATATTTTTTTCTTTGCATAAAATATTTTTTTAAAATATATTTCTGAATTTTTGTTTTAGGTTTTTGTTAGAAAAATTTGTTTTGTTTTCTTTTGCATGTAAATGAACTTGCATTTAGTAACTCTCATCCCACTCTTATAGATTTCCATCTTGCAGTAATGTTTGCCGACATAATGATAACTTACGGCCATAACTCAAACCATGAGACCTCCAATCAAACTTTGGGTGGGATCATCATTGAAGTCGAGAAAAAAAAAAAATCTGATAACCTATTTCTCCTGTGAATCTATACAACTCAGATGAACAAATTCAATTCATCAGTCATTGACAAATTAAAGAAAGGTATTCAGGTGATTAGACTCGACCATAGGAAAATCAAGTCTGAAAATCTTATTCTTCGAGTAGTCATGCTCGTGATAAAAGAGTCTAGCGATAAAGACTTATTCACAATTAGCCTTATAGTCCAATATTACAACTGTCAAGGTTATGGGCATGTTGCTGCTAACTGTTCAAGCCCAATCAGAGTTATTATTGATAAACCGCTTGTAACAAAATCGGAATCTGAATATGTAGAACCTATTTGCCAGGCGAAAGAATTAGAAGACTCAGACCTTGACGAAAAGATTACAGGTGATAACCTTGAAGAGTCCAGTACTTCGAATCCTCTCAAAGTCGTTTCAGACATTACAGAGTTTACTGATGTCTCTCTTAAAGACAGTACTCTGAATCTCTTCGAAGTCAACTCTATCATCACAGAATCTGTTGTCTTTTCTGAAGACTCCCCGGATAAATTACCACCGACGTGTGATATCCAACACGCCATTGAGTTAATCCCAGGAGCTAATCTTTCCGACTTGTTACACCCTAGGTTGGATCCTACTAAGCAAACCGAACTTAAATGGCATGTTGAGTTGTCACTAGAGATGAAACCGTGTCTTGTCCTAATAGATATTCATCTTTATGAGGATAAGTGTTGGAGCTATGTAGTGACAAAGAATGTCGATCAGATCATGGATGTTACCATCTATGTCAAGCCATGTCCGACAACTCCATGAATGATATTATGGGAGAATCTAACATTATTCAGATTATCATTTTTTCTCACGTACGGTTAAACAAAGGGTCATATTCTATGACATTTTACCTGTTAGGACATCTCTTGTTCTTATTGTTAATATAACAGGTAAGCTGCCACGTTCATCTAGGTGATACCTCTAATAATTTCTTTTGGTAGGGATCGATAAGATTGTTGATACAGTAACTCGGGTGCTTAAAACTTTTATTGTCCAATAAGGAGTCAAGCTCATTAGACATTCTAGGAAGACCCTTGGTATATGTTAGGCACAAGCTAAGCTCTCTCTGGCGCAGTTCACTATAGAGTATTTTGAGTCTGCATAGTCTGCATCATTTTTGTCTCACACGTGCACAATTTACACATGAAAAATCAGTGTTATATTTGAACAAAGCAACGCTAACTGTAATTTATGAACTTGTGTCAAGAAGTTATTTAAAACTTTTAGTGTTGACAACTTATGATCGCTTGAATTCGTCCGAAATGGTTTCCCCGAGTATTGTCAATGATTTGCATTTTGTAGTATCAAAATTTTCAAAATCTTGTAGAAATTAAATTACAATATTCATATTATATATCTTTAAAAGATTTTAAAATTAGTCTTATTTTCAATGTTCGGTATTCAGTGGATTGCGAGTATTTGATCTTAAATCTAACAACCCATTGATTGTAAGTCTTTCTTGAGCTATTTTTCTGAGAGTCCTCATATTGAGTCCACTCTCAGATATTCATCCCAATATGATAGTGAAATGTGATAAAATTTTTAATGATTAAATTATCTAGCGTATTCTAATTATATTTGATTGTTTGAAAGTGGATATTACCTATTGAGTGGTGAATTGCAGCAGGTGGACGCAAATGTGTTAGAACATGGGGAGAGCCTTCTACACCTAACTCGACGGAGTCGACTTTTCTCCCACCCGGGGAGAATGATGCAGACATTTAACAGCACATGAAGCGCCATAGTTTTATTTGGTTATTGGAGTCTGTATTTATTTCTTTTAGTAAATTAAGTCCAGTTAGCTCTTTATTTTGTTCTCTTTCTTTTACTAATTTTGTATTAGCTTTTAGTCTCACATCGACTATGTGGAGAAAGTCAAGTTTTGTAAGCCTATAAAGGCGAGTTAATGAGAGTTGTAAATACAATGAAGTTGATTAATGAAAATTTTGAGTTTTCAAAATGAAAATCTCTTTTTTTGAGTTCAAATGTGAAATTCGATTCTCTCGGATTTTGAATGTGAAACCATAATACAAATCTTATCCCTACTTCTCCATTCTTATCCCATTCTTAAATCCCCAATTTCTCAAATTATTATTTCTCCACCAGAAAATTCAAATCAAAACCAACAAAAAATAAGTTAGCTTATAAAATCTCACCCCTCACCCTCACGTTCTGCAAGCTTCCCCTTCCTTTTCTTTTTCCCCCGTGGCCTCGACTTCCACCTTTTCTTCTTTTTTTCCCTCTTCACCTGCAACGAACCCAAAAAGGAACAACAGGGCCGCCACATTCCCAGCATCTCCTTCATCTTGTCTGCCTCCAACAAAGAACCCAGCCGCCACCACATTTTTGCCTCCCCTCACCCCGCTGTCAGTAGCACCCAACCCTCTCCCTCACACAGCATCACCACGACCAGCCAACAAACCTTACACCCTCATCCTTCCTCCACCAAGCTGTCGCCACTCGACAGCAGTCCCCTCTGCCTTCTTCCCTCTTTCTGCGTGTGCCAACAGCAGACCCGCTCTGTCTCCTTCCCTCTGCGCGACAATAGCAACCCCCATTGTTTCCATCTCTTCCTCTGTCGTGCGTCACCAACCAGCGAACAATTTGCTCTATTGTCTGCACCTGTCCATGCCCACCTGCACAGATCAAAGTTCAGATTATATCACTCTAGTAAAAGAGTACAAGCAGACTCTCACACGAGAACAAGTCATTCTACACAAGATTTACCACAACAACGGGAACCCGAGAACGAAGCTTCTCGGTAGATAATTTTTAATTTCAACAATCAGAATATTAGTTAGATTACATCGCAAATTTTATCTCTAAAGCATTATCAATATTTCATGTTGTTCATTAATATTGTGAGAGTTGTGTGATTCTGTTGCACTTGTGATCTTACTGATCTTGATAATGATCATTTAACTGAATATTATGATTGGATTTCTCAAGATCAGATTATCTAAACTATAATTGCAAATTATTGTTAAAACTCATCTTGTGATAGTGTTAGTTTTAGGTAATTTCCTACCAAAGATCAATAATTTGGTGAAACGTTGCGAAAATTCAAGTTCATCACTGATTAACCATACTATAGGGTCCCCGTTTCACATCAAAGTGTCAACAACTTCAATATGAACACGTTTGGTTTCGAGACTAACACATTGGGATTAAATCCTTACAAGAATGTATCTATATGGATTAAGAAACCATAATTAACCCACCATGATTGTGAGGAACATTTACGAGGCATGATTCATTAGGAGAAAATTACATGTTACGCCTTTCTTGATTAGTTGTTTCTTGAACTTGGTGCATTCCTTGACCTTGCAGAAGAACTTTATGTTCTTAGTGCCACTTGAACCGGCGTAGAGCTGCTGCTTATTCTTTTGCTTGCTTGGAGTTTTGCCTCACTTTCTGAGGCACTCAGTGTACACTCTCTATTTTATCTTGCTTAAGCCTTCCTCGTGGACACAGATGTAAACCTGAGTCATTTGACTATTTTTTTCTTGTTAGTGTTGGATGTAGTCCTGAATTGCACATATGAGAGATGCAAGGATAAAGTGGACAAGGAATTCATCAGAAATACCTGACCATCTGCTTTAGGTTAACTGTGATATCCTTCTTGGTCAAAATGTGCTCACGCACACTGTCAGGTTTTATATGACATTGGTGATGAACTTCCGCATGAGTCATTGCCACAAAGTAGACATATATTTCTCAATAACAGCTAAGGACTCCTTTGCTTTAGAGCAAATTGCCATAGAGTCCCTAATGCTAATTCGGGGAATCAATAAGTTAATTCCTTTGGATGTCTATTTGCTAGGCTGCCCGCCTAAAACAAAAGCGTATAGATGCTACAATGAAACTTCACAAGAAAATATCTCAAGAAAATTTTGAAGATGAACTTTGTCTCAATAGGAAAATCAATGTTTTACTATTAATCACAAGTTTTATGTCCGGCATAGTACTCATATTGGAAATTTCGATCAAGGATTACTCTTTCAATCACCATCTAGTTCAGAGATACTTTCCAAAACAGTTTTCATATCCAAAAGTTCAGTATCTTCACACGAATTAGTGAATCAGGAAAGGTTTTTTTTGTGCCGAATAAGAAAGAGTAGATCAATGTTTCAAAATTTCATTGGAAATGGAAAATACTTATACAAATGTGGGAGAAATTAGGAAGATGCAGGTTCGTTTATCTGATTAATAGTCAAGCATGTATTAATTCATAGATCTTTGCGTTTCAATTATCGAGGAATAGAGACTTTACAAATAGACTCCATTGCTGTCATTTCACATGTATAAGCATGATGCTAAGCTCAATTTGAGCATACATAATCTTGAAGCTGAGCTGATAGGTTTTTTTTCCAATGTTCAAATTGACTCTTTTCATCTTGCATGCTAGATTCTGAGAAGAGCATGCTCATCAACTCAACATCAAATCAAGATCCTTACACGTCAGTATGAAGAATTCTCTTTTTCTAAAATTTGAAGTTATCACCACTCACAAGGGAATAGAATTGGGTGGATGGACTGTTTCTCAAAAGAAGTGTAATATTTGTTGCAAACATAACTAACACTGTATAAAATTACAACATACTATGATAGTCAACAAATATTAGTGAAGTATTGACATACACCATGGTGTACCTTGTGGCTATGGGCAACTAGACAAGGTTATATGTTGATTTCTAATACTTAATTCCTTAACGAAAAATTACTATAGTTTGATGAGCCTCTACACTTTTTAGTAGGGTGAGTTCTATACTTGTGGGCTAGAACTCATTCTATACCAAAAAACAAGCTAATTGTTATGTCAATGCATTTTAATACTATTATAATTGAAATAGAATATGACCATATTACCACTTTTTTGGAATAGGTTGGCTAAACCTAGTAAGTCATGACAATATGATGCCAGTTTGGTAATTGAATGACCTAGGTTTTTGTGGCTAGTTGCCTATGCCTTTGTAACTCAATACAAATATAAATATAATAGTGCTAATTGCTCATTAAAATATCATAATATCAATAATAAGTTTGAACAAGCTATAACATGATGCATCCTCTTAAAATAATAGTAATAATTCAGCTTGCACTTTCAAATTTATCTCTATCAAATTGCATATAAATAGATACATGCATTATGATGGCTGTTACAAGATACATGTAACACCCTACATTGACCGAATATGTAAATAAGAAATTAGAACAATCTTCATAAATCGCAATCTATGTAGCATAAATACTTCTATCGTCGAGCTGTATCATGTCCAAAACGTGTCTGACACACGTGTCATGTGTATTTTTAAGTATTTTTCATGTGTCAACTTGTTGTGTCTATTTCAATGTTGTCGTGACCGTGCAACATAGATCGCAATAGCTTGTTGTCAAAATGCAAAGCAGAAATCTACAGAATGTAAAACAAAATTCTGCTGATATGCAAAAAAAACCATGACGACTATTATAAAAATGAAACTTGATTATGACTGAATTAAGCTGCAATACATGCATATAGGAGAAATAATCAGACTCCTTTTCTGATAATCTGGATTCTGTGGGTCTTTCTGTATATTTTAAATAATTTTCAGATTTATTAAATGAACTTTTGTGTTAAAAAATGTCATGGATCTATAATGGAATAAACTTTATAAAGATAGGTTAGTTATTAAACTAAACTATATACACCTAACCTACAAAAACAAGTAACTAAGTGTGAATGGACCGGGTTGTAGTTCAAATAACCAATTGGACATAATAATTTCTCCATCACCTGAGGTAACCAACCCACTACACATTTTTACCACCAACTAGCAGTGTTTAAATGTCGGATATCGAGGAAATGTCAGATGTCGTAATCGGATATCGGATTTCGGATTTCGGATTTCGGAGATATTTCTGGGCCATCTAGTAAATTCCGGACATCATGGCGGATAACAAACATATATCTTAGATGTCTTAAATAATGTAATTTTAAAATTCTTATTAAAGTAATACATACACAACTTATGCAAAACTATATAAATATGTTTAGGATATGCGTACTTATCTTAACATTTTGCATACACTCATTAACTTATTGTAAAAATTTCTCAATTGTTCTAACTTTCAAGACCAACCAACATATTGGGTTTTTCTCGAAATGTCAGCCGACATATCGGATTTTTCCCATAATATCGGCTGACATTTTTCAAAACGCCATTTCAAATGTGGGTGGGGATGTAGTGGCGGTGAGTACTTGAAAACGAAATGTTGGCCGACATTTCAGAAATATCGGCCCGACATTTAAAACACTGCCAACTAGACCATGTTTTTGCTGCTCCCATCATTATCCACTTTCAAATAGTATAGGAATTTTTCAAAAACATGCTTATGATGAGGAAGAAGTGAAAGCATGTATTTTAGTAAACTAATTTAGATTAATCAAAATACCCATTTAATTATCAGAGAATATTAAAGATATACATAAAACAACACATTGTCATCGTCACGATATTGGTAGCTCGATTAATCCCCAAAAAATTAAATATTTGAGAATTTAATCGCTATAGCAGTGAAGAGCTATAATTTTCAACAAAGATTAATTACAGTTAAAAAAAACCCAATAAAATTAAGGACAAAGCAACCACATAAAATATTATGAAACAGGTCTCCGACTTCTCATGGCTTAAACAATACATACACCTTGGCTGTGATCTGATCTGAAATCAAGTAATAATTAATTAACATCCCATTAATTTAAAATGAAATTACATAAGGATGAATTATGTGGTGGTAACAAAATTCAGATCACACATATAATTCTAATAGACGTTCTAAATAAATTTAAGCCATGAGAGAGAAATTTTAAACCCTAATATTACCACATAAGCATGAACAAAAAAATGTGCATAAAATGAGAAAAGGCTTGGATGATGCATAGTCAACTTCCATAGCCAACCTCATCTTGATGGGAAAAGGATATATGATGCACACAATGGCCTATCCAAAAAAGAAAAAATTATATAAACCTTGATGTCAAAGCAACCCCAAGATCTATATAATTCTTTTTATAGGCCAAACCTTGTAGGGTTGATACTAAATGGTAGAGCCAAATACAAAAAGCTCTAACATCTACAAGCGAGGGACGAGTTTGTACCTGGACCCATGGCAAGGTGGTAGTTGATCCATTCACTCCACGGTGTGGACAAACAAGGAGAGTGCTTTCAATGTGTTTCTCTCAAAAAATGTATTGGTGGGAATAGAAGAACATAAAAATACAGAGAACAATTCTAAAAAAGATCACAGAGTTACCTTAGAGAGGCTTCTTTATTTAACTGGATAATGGATATGTTTCTTCTGTGAAAGAGTGCACTCGATCTAGTGGATGAGATTTTAACCACATGCCATGAAGTTACAATGAGCCAAATGTAAATGGACTGATCCATTTTATAAAATAACTACATGGTTTACTTTATAAAATCCAGCAATATGTTCCTTTCTTATACTTGTAAGCTTCCTTCTATATTTGGACATGTAGCTAACTTGAGGTCTATAATGCTAATCTAAGTATGTTCTATTGGTAATTGTTTCTTTTACATGTTAATGAGCATCCTCACCATTTCCAGGCATCTCATATTTAGATCTTCGTATCTTGTTTCCAAGCTCCCTTGCTCTATGACCCAGCCAATGTTTTATAATGCAACTGTATAACGGATTCACTACGTGAAAGTATAAAGTATTAGAACATTCCTATATTTTTATGATTCCAACTACCGAGTTTTAACGTTTGCAAGTGTAGTGACACTTGCTAGGGTCACAAGCCATAGCTCATGTTCTCCCAGCGCTGGCTACTCTTGCATTCAAACTGTATCTGTCCACAACTTTATATTAAAGTGGGATAGCATCTTTTGACCTCTTTAGGTTAATTGTCCTTTCATATGATATGCACCAGAACTCTCTGATTTTCTCTCATTATTTTAGTTAATAATTTTGATGTCTCTTTTGTATGTATAACTTCATCACCATCTCTGTTATAGTATCGATTTTGTTGACATTTGAACTCGTGCAGGGGATGGCTGGGTTATGTTCTTGTTGCAGATATTCTCTTTCTTGCAATCTTCATAATGCTCTCTAGATATTGTAACAAAGGAAGGGTGATTGCAGAGGTTAAAGTGTTGGCCCCTCCACCAATGAACACTATGGAGCAGCTCTTGGCTGTTCAGAATGCTATTTCAAAAGTCGAGGAGTTTGTCCAGGATGGCAACATCTTTCTTTTGAAGTTACGAGCACTGCTGCTTGCTGGTTCTTCTCAGGTTTTTTTCTCATCCCAAGACACATATGGCATGTATCATGTGCATGAAGTAGATCTGTGTGGATGTGGGCATGCATGCACGCAAGCGTGTGCACACAGATGAACTACATGAGTCACCATCTTCAACAGCAGTTAAAACATTATATCACCTATAAGTTGTCAAACTTTTTAGGAGATTTAATGGTCAGAATAACGACTAATTAGTGGATCTCGTTGGGGCTATATAAATGAAAAACCAAGATATTGATCATGATCTACTGTCAAAACATATGCTGGTGAAGTTTCTGGGCTTTGGATCCATCTAGACCACTGCTGCTATCAACTTGTTATTGAAGTGTCTTATTTATATTTGATTCTGAACTAGAAGTAGTGGTGACACTTGATTTTACTCTTAAAACATTTTGGGGAATCATCATTTATAATTAATGGTAGATTTCAAAATTATATGCCTCAAGAGTGTTAGTTTTGCAACGATCTGATACGAGGACAAATCCATCTGAATCCTTTAAATCCTAACTTAGCACCATGAGGGTTTGATTGATGTCAGCTTCACTTTCAAAACTATCCAATTTTGTGACTTTCAAAACTATCCAAGTTTTGATTCTAATTTTCAGACGGCTTAGGTCTTAGGCATATTTACTTGACAGTGAAATTCCACCAATAGCATCACAGCTTAATCAGTTAATCCTGTATTCTTTGTCGCTGTAATTGCCGTGTTATAATGCCATTTGTTTTTTTGTGTTATCACACCTAAAACTGTTTGATTCTTGTGTAAACAGGCAACAAACAGGGCTATTCTGGTGCTGGCTTTGATGGCCGTGATCCCAGCCTTTCTACCTATCAGATTGTTTTTTCTTTTGATGTTTCTTGAAATATTTACGAGATATTCACCACTGAGAAGGCCCAGCACAGAAAGATTGGCGAGAAGATTAAGAGAGTGGTGGTTCAGCATACCAGCAGCTCCAGTGGTGCTCAATCGAGAGTGCAAAGGAGACAAGAAGAAGAGGTGACCCTTTGTATACTGTAGGTTTTAATGTATGAGTATCACATTTTCTTCTCTCCCCTCTTTTTGTTACATATGCATGTCTAAATAAAGAGTGTTCATCCTATCATGCATAAGTCTCCAAGTTTATAGGAGATGTAAGTCTTAAATAAAAGGCATTATTGTCATCGATATGTGTACAAATTCTCTTCGCTCATTTCATCCCCTCATGTTCTTTGTTCTCTCTCGCTAACACAGATGCCCTTCATTGAATCCAATCAGCAATGACCTATGTTTGTTAGTCAAAACTGTCCCGTTATATGAATCAAGCGCGGGTTATCTGTTATAAACATATGCTTCTTTGCTATGGTCTTCATCTCTAAGCCATAATTTTCATCATATCCTCTGATTTCATCCTTTTTGACTGAAATTTATGCAGCAGGATAGTTTCTGATGAATATCTTCTTCAATTTATTAGTTTGGTAGGAAGAGTATCATAGACTTGTATTAATTTTGTATGGTTCTGGTCTTCTGCTCTTCTTCTCCCTTGTAATTGAATCCGTGATTGTTTCTCCAATTTAATTGTTATTATGTATAGAAAATGGGAAACTATGGCAATGCCTTCCACCTTTAAAGAAAACGATGACTTGTGCGCTCGGATAGATTTCACTTTTGCCTTAGCTACTCTGAAACTTATTAATCAATCACCCTTTAACTTCGAGAGAGGCAAGTGTTACTGTTGTTAAAATGGTAAAATCTTTTGCAGTGAGCGAGCGAGAGGTCTGGCGTTTAAATCTTGCTTGCATCGGGTTAAGACTGGCTAAATCTGATAGTGTAGGGAGAGAGGAGATGGAAGAAGTTAGCACAGAGATCAGAAGACAAAGGAGCAAGACGGCGCACTGAAGCAGGCCAGGTTAGCTCCCGGTCGACTGCACGGTCGACCGGTGGAGAAGGCCGGTCGACCGCCTGGTCGACCGTTATGCACGACATGCACAGGAATAGCCCGGTCAACCGTGGCAAGGAGCGGTCGACCGCATGGTCGACCGACTGAAAACAGGCTGCTCTCTGTTTGGGTCCGGTCGACCGACAGACACGTTTTGGCTTTCCTTCTGGGAGTCGGATTCTTTTTCTGCTTGGGATCGAATCAAATCGGAGTTTCCTAAAACCCAGGGACTCTGTGGATATATAAATAAGGGTTAGAGTCCTCATGTATTGTATCCCTGAAAGTTCCCTCAAGTATCCCTCTGTATTAGTTTGTATTGATTGCTGAATCAATAAAATCTCTCTCCCTTGCCCCGAGGACGTAGACACATTGCCGAACCTCGTTAAATACTGTGTTGATTACTTTCTCTATTGTTCTTTGTTCTTGTCGTGTGGGTACATTTCCGACTGCATCAGTCTCCGCCTGGTTGGTGGATTCTTCAGAGGGATTGTTGTCCTACGCACAACAGTCAGGAGAAATTTGCTCTAAAGACTTGAATTTTAGTTCATGTTAGAGATTTATGCCCACAACTCTATTCTAAATTTAGAATATAATTGTCCATGAAAAAATAAAAATTTAAAAAGAAAAATTAAAATTAAAAATTAAAAATTAAAAAAATTGTGTCCTATAGATCCCTAAGATTAAGGAAATCGCAATCGTATCAGTTTCATGTTCCTGTATCAATTTCTTGGACCGCAGCAAATACAGCATAAATATCTGTAAAAAATATTTCTCTGGTTAAAAATCTCACCTCTAATCAGATACTAAACAACAACCACCACTAACAAAAACAAATCATATTGCATTCAGAAGAACTTACAACAAATAATCCCAAAAAGAACAAAAAGGTAATATATAATCAATGAATCAAAGAACTGAACGAATCAAATCAAATAATTACATTTACCCATTTTCATTATTCATGTGCATCTAAAACTAAAAAGAATTATTATTATTGATCATTTAAGAGTTCCTCATGCATCCATGCATGTAGTTAGAATTCAGGGAACGCCTTGGCCTCTGGGAATCTGTACAGGCTCTGGGGGAGCAGAAGTAGGGATCGACTGAGCTTGGCGTAAACAGCGGTATCTCCCACAAGAAGCTGCTCGTCTTCGCCGCCGCCGGCTGCTGGGGGAGGTCAAACCATGACTCTGCAGTGGAGTCCACGGAAGGAGGAGGAGGAGGAGGTGGTGGTGGTGGGTTTTGGGCCCGGCTGCAGGCGTTGTTGGTGGGCTTGGTCTCGGGCTTCTTGTCGCCGGTGCAGGAGTCGGCGTCCTCGGCCGGGGGCGGGAGAGGCCGGTGAGCTTCTGGACGAGGGCCATGAAGTCTTGGGCCTGCGTGTGGATGACCTTGGGTGAGTGGGTGTAGATGATGATCGGCTGGTGGCGCTGCTGGTGGCCGTTGGTGGTGATGGAGGAGGAGGAGGACTGCTTCTGGATTTGGTGGGAGTCTTTGTGGATCTTCAGCGGGGACGGTCGTGGGCCGTTGATCTCGCGCGATGACGGATGAGAGAGATGAGAGAGAGAGAGAGAGAGAGAGAGAGAGAGAGAGAGAGAGAGAGAGAGAGAAGGAGGAGGAGGAGGAAGGAGAAGAAATGAGAGTTTGGTTGTGGTTGTGGAGGTGATGTGAGGATTTATATAGAGGCAAGAATTCGGATGTTTTGCAGGAAAGTCCCAAGTGCATCTTGTATTTGCTAGTTTGAACATTTTGGAAATAGATTCGCTGACTTTTGGTTTGTTTGACTTTCAACAATTAAGAATTGCAGGGTCTACGCTGAGAGGAAACGAGGTGTTGTAATTTCTCACCTGTTTATACGTATAGGATTGGTCTGATCAATTATTAAGACTCTTGAATAGAACCAGAATATGTGGTGTGCATACAAAAACGAAATTAAAGTTGCAAAAGTCCGGTTATTTACGGTGTGCTGAAACTGCAAATTGGGAGTTGAGCTGGACCTTTTTGCAAAGGAAGATATCAAAAGAACTGCTAGCAGCCAAGTTGACCGCAGGGGGGGAATGAAGATCGCCGGTCGTTGGAGGGAAAAGTTATGACGTAGGGCTGAGCTGGCAGCGGCGGCGGCAGTTGTGGGCCTTTGCGGGCCCCCAATTTTGCATGTGGGCTTATCACGTGAGAGAGAGAGAGAGAGAGAGAGAGAGAGAGAGAGAGAGAGGGGGGACGAGGCCGTTGGATTTAGTTTGTTTTTTTAGATTTGGAGCTTAGATTTAATTTGCTCCAAAAATAAAAAAGAAAAGAAAATTTAGACTTGGAGCCTAGATTTAGATTTAATTTTTGGAGAGAAGATCTCGAAAACAAAATTGAGAGGCTCAAATCTCTTGATGAGGATCAATGGGAAATTTGCATTGCAAATCAATGGGAGAAAGATCAAAGACCTTAATGGAATTTGACCTTGGAAAAAAGAAAATTCACAAGGAAATGGAAATTTTTGCTTTTTCCATGGAACAAATGGATTTTGTTGGAATTGTTTAGTTCCAATGGAAAATAAGATTCTGCATTGTATGGTCGTCTATTACGGTTGCGAAGGCTCCAGATGGATAAGAATTAGTAGTCTTTTTTTTTTATGGTAAACTAACTGCACGTCATGATCGGAAGCGGTCACAGTGACTGAAAATGAGCACGAGCTCTAACCGATCCTGGGCCAACCGGGAAGCCAGATGCAGGAGACATAAGAATGGGTAGTTGAATTAGAAATATATTCCCCCATTTTTAAAGCTTGTTACTGAATTAGAACAATGTTCTTGTAGCATATTTCTTGTTATCTTGAAAACATTGACTTTTTGATTTAATTTTCTGATGTTTAAGTCATTTCAACTCCGAAAAGTCAACCTGAGATACTTTTGGCTTTCGTCCTCGAGACACTAAACTATGCACAAATATATCTCCAAAACTTTAGCTTAACAGCAGTAATTGGAGAAATCAATTGAGATTGAATTTTTCTCAAGTCCAAAATATGAAAAAAGAGATTAGAGACAGTTTCATTTTGAATCTACATAGAATATAGAATACTTAATGAAAATACAGTTTAAAAAACTACAGTTAAAATTTATAAATCACAATTTGTAAACTTAATATTACAACTTAGCCTGTTTGGTTAAGAGTGGAAGTGAGGAAGTGAGGAATTGAGGAAGTGGTAATAATTCCCTTTGGAACTTGAGAATTGGTTAGTAAATTTTCCGGTGTTTGGATGTTGTTGGGAAGTGTGATTTGAAAAATGTTTTGTCTTTTCTAGTGTTTGGATGGCATGTGAAAGTGGAAGTGAAAAAGTTGACCACAAAGTTGACCGTAAAATAATATTAAAATAAAAATTAATTAAGAAAAATAAAAAATGGACTGTAATTAGAATGCAAGTGAGATTTACATGATCAAAAAATTAGCGGTCTTGTGTTGCAACTTATTACAAATGAGATTTACATGACCACAAAATTAACTGTAGAACTCTGAAAGTGAGGAAATGATTGTGTAAAAGAGAAAAGAGAAAAGGAAAAGGAGTTTTCTTTTTTTTTTTTTCCGGTGTTTGGATAGATAGGGAAGTGAGCAATTATACTTCCCTATTTCATTAAAATAACGTGCTCTTAACATATTGAGCTTCAGAAATCATCCATGACTCTTCTCTGGCTTTGAACAAGTTTTCTCACCTTCTTACAAATTGGCTTTGTCTTGAAATTATACAGCTAACAATCTATAGAGATCTCTGTTAATCTCACATTAAGGTGGACCAATAACCTTGGTTAATTAACATTGGATTCCTAATTAAAGTTAACTGATATTAAAGATGCCCATATTAAAGTTACATTTATATATAAGTTAATAATAACATGAGGTATAAAGGAACCATGATGGGTGGTTTTATCTCAGGGTTATTTTGGTAAATGTTAGACCCTCATCTCTCCTCCTGAAAAGAATATAACCTAGGCTCATTATTTTATGAGTATGAAAGAGAATCCATCATATTAGAAAAGGTTGTGAAAAGAAAAGGAGACAGAGAGAAGAAGGGTCTGCATTAGGGTTCTTGCAGGATTAAAGAGAAGGATCAAAGTCTTCATCCATCTACTCTCTTCAGTTCATCAATGGCTTCAGGTATGGAGAATTTAGTATTGATTTAATTATGTATTTGATTTCTTAAGATGATTGATTCTGGATCCATGGCAATTTATCCGCATTAAAGTTTATTTAATTCTTACATTTGGTATCAGAGCCTGGGTTTTAGAATCAATACATCTTGGATTATGGATTATGGAAAATTAGGGTTTTTGATTAACAGTTCATAAAATTAAATTTTTGATCTTTTAATTGTAGAATTTTAAGAGGATTTATTAACCCTAATGTTCTGTTCAATTTCCTCTAATTGTACAATTAATTGGGATCAAATTTCAGGAATTATTAACCCTAATTTTTCCCTAATTAAATATTTCCGCCGGCAATCTGGAACTGCCCGCGATAACAGCTTCGTCGCCTATTAGTCGACTAGCCCGAAACACTAGTCGACTAAGTATTTTTCCAGAAACTTAAGAACTCTCTGTTTCGGTACAGGAGTCGACTAATTATATTGAGTAGTCGACTAATAAAATGTATAGTCGACTAACTATTTTCCCAAGTCGACTAATAATTTAACCGAGAGTTGCCTTCCAACAGGAGTCGACTAATAAAATTTGTAGTCGACTAATAAAATTATAGTCGACTAATAATATTGGTATAGTCGACTAACCTTGCGTTGCCCTAGTCGACTAGACCTAAATGTATAGTCTACTTGACTTGACCCAAGTCGACTAGTCTTTCTTGTAGTCGACTAATGCTTGTTTGATTCAATCATAATGTATGTTACACATTTAAGTCATTGTGTTAATATTGATTGATGTTGGTCAAGTAATAGAATTGGAGTATTATAGTATTACTCAAATAAAAGATTAGAGAATATTATTGGTTAGTTTTGTATTCATAAGGCTTATTGATTTAGTAGTTGCCAAAGTGACCTATGTTAGTAAACCTTATGAATATACAACTACATAAAAGACTTGTCAATGTAAGTGACATTAAAGACAATAATACTCTCGATGGCGGTTCTAGTTAGGAGATTGGGACTGGCCCAAAGGAAAGTCTCTTTCAAATAATTAGGAACCGGGGTAGGGTAGTGTAATTTATGCAACTTAGTGGTGTAGAATTGGATACCCAAAGGTAACATGACTTACTGTCTAAGTAGCATAAATTATATTAGACCTACATAGGTGATAAAAGAGTCTCACCTAAAGAGTGAACACTGGATATGCTTAGGTTTCGCCCAAAGGAGGAATCAGAGTGATATCAATAGTTCATCTTCATTAAATTTAAAGTTTTGTATTGATTCGAGGCCTTAATGTGAGCTATGTCCTATTTTGTTTCAGTGAACGTTCCTACTTCCCTTCACACTCATGCAACTAGCATTCCAGCCCTGGATGGTACCAACTTTTCTGAGTGGTTTGAACATGTACAATTTACACTGGGTGTTCTGGACCTTGACATGGCCCTTTTAGTAGAGAAACCTGATGAAGTGACTGCTGAAAGTACAGCAGAATAGGCTAGCCATGCCAAAGCTTGGGAAAGGTCGAATAGACTCAGTCTCATGTTCATCAAGATGACCATTGCCAATAACATCAAGACATCACTCCCACATACTACTAAGGCATCTGAGCTTTTAACTGCTGTTAAAGACCGATTTAAGTCTGCAGATAAGTCATTAGCTGGCACCCTTATGGCTGAACTTACCACCATGAAATATGATGGTAGTAGAGGAGTTCAACAACACATTCTTAATATGACTGATAAGGCTGCGAAGTTAGGATCACTGGGAATGAAAGTGGATGAATCCTTCTTAGTACAGTTCATCCTCAACTCACTTCCCTCTCAGTTTGGGCCATTCAAGATCCACTATAATACTCATAAGGATAAGTGGAATCTGAATGAGCTGACTGGTATGTGTGTACAAGAGGAAGTGAGACTGAGGCAAGAAGGGCAGCACTCAGTGTTGGCAGTAACTCAAGGAGCTATCCATAAGAAAGGTAAATATGGAAGAGGTAAGAGGTTTCCATCAAAGAAAGGAAATGACCATGGGGAAAGTAGCCAAGGTCATAGAAAGGTTTTCACTGTCAAATGCTACTTCTGTGACAGAAAAGGACATGTGAAGAAGGACTGCAACAAGAGGAAGGCTTGGTTCGAAAAGAAAGGTATGAATCTTTCTTTTGTATGTTATGAATCAAATCTTGCTGAAGTACCTTCTAATACTTGGTGGATTGACTCTGGAGCCACAACTCACATAACTAATTCAATGCAGGAATTCCTTACAACCCGGAAACCGAAGGAAAGTGAGAGATTCGTCTTTATGGGGAACCGTCTCAAAGTGGAGGTCGAGGCTGTTGGTACTTACCGACTACTCTTAGAGACGGGACATCAGATAGATCTTGAGGATACTTTTTATGTACCTTCGATTTCTAGGAACTTAATGTCATTATCCAAATTAGATGTTTTTGGATATTCTGTTTTATTCAGTTGTGAAAAACTCAGTTTAATGTATAATTCAATGTCGGTTGGACATGAAATTTTATGTGATGGTTTATATAAAATTTCATTGAATGATGAGTTTGCACAATCTTTATTATCTCTGCATTCGAATATTGGTATTAAACGTGGCTTAATTAATGAAAATTCCTCTATCTTGTGGCATAGACGACTGGGGCATATCTCCAGGGATAGAATAATAAGATTAGTGAAGAATGGGATTTTGGATAACCTAGACTTCACTGATTTTGATGTGTGTGTGGATTGCATAAAAGGAAAGCAAACTAAACACGCTAAGAAAGGTGCCACAAGAAGTAAAGAACTCCTTGAAATAATTCATACAGATATTTGCGGACCACTCTCCATTCCATGTTTTACGGGGGAGAGATATTTCATTACCTTTATAGATGATCTGTCACGTTATGGTTATGTATATCTAATTCATGAAAAGTCTCAGGCCGTTGACATCCTTGAGGTGTTCATTACAGAGGTCGAGAGACAATTAGATAGAAAGGTTAAAATCATAAGATCAGATCGAGGTGGTGAATTTTATGGAAGATATGATGAGTCAGGACAAAATCCTGGTCCATTTGCCAAATTTCTAGAAAAGCGTGGCATTTGTGCTCAATACACAATGCCAGGTACGCCTCAGCAGAATGGTGTTGCTGAAAGGCGAAACCGGACACTTATGGATATGGTTAGGAGTATGATGAGCTTCTCTATTGTACCCAATTCATTGTGGAATGAAGCCTTAAAGACTGCTATGTATATCTTGAACAGGGTTCCTAGTAAGGCAGTCCCAACAACTCCTTTCGAGTTGTGGACTGGTAGGAAACCTAGTTTAAGACATTTACATGTTGGGGGTTGTCCAGCAGAGGCTAGAATTTATAATCCACAAGAAAAGAAATTAGACTCAAGGACATTATCTGGGTATTTCATTGGTTATCCAGATAAATCTAAGGGGTACAAATTTTATTGTCCTAACCATAGTACAAGAATAGTTGAAACTGGTAATGTCAGATTCCTTGAGAATGGCGAAATTAGTGGGAGTGATGAACCAAGAAAGGTAGATCTTGAGGAAGTAAGGGCAAATATCCCAATACCCTTTCCTTCAAGAGAAATTGTTGTCCCTCAACTTGATCATCAAGCTGAGATACCAGAACAACATAATAATGTTGGTTCAACACTCCATGAGGATATTGCCATTGAAAATATTGTAGAACCACCACAACCGACAGCTTTGAGAAGATCTCAAAGGGAAAGAAGATCTGCCATTTCAGATGATTATGTGGTGTATCTACAGGAATCTGATTATGATATTGGGATAAATAAAGATCCAGTTTCATTTTCACAAGCCATAGAATGCAATGATTCTAGTAAATGGGTTGATGCTATGAATGAAGAGTTGAAATCTATGGACCAAAATAAAGTCTGGGATCTCGTCGAATTGCCTAATAACTGTAAGAAAGTCGGGTGTAAATGGGTCTATAAGACCAAGCGTGACTCTGAAGGCAATATCGAACGATATAAGGCCAGACTTGTGGCTAAAGGTTTCACTCAGAAAGAAGGCATTGACTATAGAGAAACCTTCTCTCCAGTATCAAAGAAGGATTCTCTTAGAATCATTATGGCCCTTGTAGCTCATTATGATTTGGAGTTACATCAAATGGATGTGAAAACTGCTTTTCTAAATGGAGATTTGGATGAGGAAATTTACATGGAGCAACCTGAAGGGTTCGCAAAGAAAGGAAAAGAACACTTGGCTTGCAAATTAAAGAAATCCATATACGGACTTAAACAAGTTTCCAGGCAATGGTATATAAAGTTTAATGATACCATTACCTCTTTTGGATTTACAGAAAACACTGTTATCAGTGTATATATCTAAAGATCAGTGGGAGCAAGTTTATATTTTTGGTTCTGTATGTGGATGACATCTTGTTAGCCAGTAGTGATATTGGTTTGCTGTATGAAACTAAAAGCTATCTTACCAAGAATTTTCAGATGGTTGATATGGGTGAGGCAACTTATGTTATTGGCATAGAGATCTTCAGGGATAGATCTCGAGGATTGCTAGGATTGTCTCAGAAAGGTTATATCAATCGAGTTGGAAAGATTTCATATGGAAATGTGTTCAACCAGTCCTGCACCCATTATGAGGGGTGACAAATTAAGTGGGAGCCAGTGTCCTAGAAATGACTTAGAAAAGGGTCAAATGCAGAAAGTCCTTATGCGTCAGCAGTTGGGAGCTTGATGTATGCACACACTTGTACCAGGCCAGATATCAGTTATGTTGTTGGGATATTGGGGAGATACCAGAGCAATCCAGGAATGGAGCACTGGAAATTAGCTAAGAAGGTAATGTGGTATCTTCAGGGAACGAAGGACCTAATGCTCACATATAGGAGATCTGATCAGTTGGTAGTGATCGGCTATTCGGACTCAGATTTTGCTGGTTGCCCAGATAGCAGGAAGTCTACCTCAGGCTTTATTTTCTTGCTAGCAGGTGGGGCAATCTCGTGGAAGAGTGTAAAGCAGTCTATCACTGCTTCATCCACGATGGAGGCTGAGTTCATAGCATGTTTTGAAGCCTCGAATCATGCATTATGGTTAAGGAATTTTATCTCAGCACTTGGTGTAGTTGACTCTATTGCCAAGCCGCTGAAGATATATTGTGATAATACAGCAGCCGTTTTCTTCTCTAAGAATGGTAAGTACTCTAATGGTTCTAGACACATAGAACTGAAGTACATGGTGGTTAGAGAAAGAGTTGAGAAACAGAAAGTGTCAATTGAAAGTATAAGTACCATTTTAATGGTTGCTGATCCAATGACAAAGGGATTGCCTCCAAAGACATTTAAGGAACATGTTGTTAGAATGGGTCTTTTGAGCAATCTGTAAATGTATGTTTTGGTACTTATGTAATTGACATTATTGCGCAATAAAAGTTTGTTTCTGTGTTTCCTGTTATCCAATTATGTGTGCACATATTATGTATGGATGTTTGTTAAACAGGAAATGTCTTTACAAGACAATTACAGTGGTCATTTTGGTTATGGACTCAATTAGTAAGGGTTATCAATGTTGTGGTACATAGAAGGGAGTATGACATGGATGTTGTATAACCGCTATGACTCGCATTGATGGTCCAAGCTAATTGCAGCGTTACAGTATTTCATATTTGGGCTTATCAGTTGTTGTTTTTTTTTTAAAATTCGTGATCACGTGTCAAGGTTTTTCAGTATGGAATCCAATGGAGTCAAAATGTTTTGAAAAAATGAGTCTTTTCTTTTATTTGTTTTCTAAAGTTTTTAATCTAATCGGTTAATGGTCCAAGTGGGAGAATGTTAATCTCACATTAAGGTGGACCAATAACCTTGGTTAATTAACATTGGATTCCTAATTAAAGTTAACTTATATTAAAGATGCCCATATTAAAGTTACATTTATATATAAGTTAATAATAACATGAGGTATAAAGGAACCATGATGGGTGGTTTTATCTCAGGGTTATTTTGGTAAATGTTAGACCCTCATCTCTCCTCCTGAAAAGAATATAACCTAGGCTCATTATTTTATGAGTATGAAAGAGAATCCATCATATTAGAAAAGGTTGTGAAAAGAAAAGGAGACAGAGAGAAGAAGGGTCTGCATTAGGGTTCTTGCAGGATTAAAGAGAAGGATCAAAGTCTTCATCCATCTACTCTCTTCAGTTCATCAATGGCTTCAGGTATGGAGAATTTAGTATTGATTTAATTATGTATTTGATTTCTTGAGATGATTGATTCTAGATCCATGGCAATTTATCCGCATTAAAGTTTATTTAATTCTTACAATCTCCACTTTGATGTGAAAAGATACTAGAGCCTCATTTTAGAGAGAGAGAGAGAAAAAAAAAAAAAAAGCTTTAAAAAGAGGCTGAATCAGTTTGATCCAAAAATTAAATTGTTAGGTCTTGATTTCAATTTTCTACTTAGGGGCCGTTTGTTTCGCGTAAAACTCCGTAATTCGTAAATGACTTACTACCCAGTTACAACTACGGCGTTTGTTTGGACCGTAATTCGTAAAAGACTTACGTAACTCAACTAACACTCACTTGCAACCCAGCTACCACTCACTCACAGCCCAGTTACAGTTAATTTTGTGGTCATACAAATTTGTAATATTTTTTTATATTAATATTAACATTTTTTAATATCTAACTTTTTTAATATTTATTTGCAGTCTTAAAACTTTTAAAATCACCAAATAGTTAATTTTGTGGTCAACTTTTTCACTTACGACTTATACATTACGACAACCAAACACCGTAAAGTACAATACACTTTCCCACTTTACAATTTTATATTACCAACCAAACACCGTAAAAATTACATACATGTAACTCATTTACAATTGTAAAAGACTTTACCAATTACAACTACGAATTACGGCCGGTTACGACAACTAAACATCGCGTGACAATGGTTTTACTCTTATTTAATGCGAAACTATATTCACACATGAACACTGTAAAAGGGATCACAAGTTTAAACTAGAATCACGGTCCTCATCTATTCTTATAAATATTTAGATTTATACTTTTAAAGAAGTTGACATAATGACTTGCTCTCATTGGATGTCACACATACAAGTGGTGGCTGGTCAGCTGCAATCTCTACACTGCTCTTGGTGTGCTACGTTATAAATTATTAATGTAGCAATACGATACTTGTTTGGTTGAATAAATTGCATGACAAGCATTATTTGTTCATCCCTCTCACTTCTTGCCTTGCTGGCTGCAGCCACCTACAAGTTTTCTATTGTAATAAATACACAGCTGTCGCAGTTGCTGACCTCTGCGTTTTGAGAAAGACAACCGGAGTTAAGAAACTATTGTTGTGATTTGGGTCAAATAAATAGTCCCGTGCCAGTGAGACGTGGGGATGGTTTGGGTATATAAGGATTTGGGCAACTCCACCTAGAAGGCTAGTCTTTTGGGATGGTATCCCAAGTACTTCAATTGGTATCAGAGTCATGCCCCGAACTTAGTCCGTGTGTGTGGGTGATGCTCGACGATATAGATCCCCCAATGGCGCAAAGGCGCAATGGGCCTGGCCACACCCTACTGGCGCAAAAAGACGCAATAGGCCCCTGTGAAGCTAATATTGGGCTCTCGAGAAATTCAGTAGTAGTGCTCCTTTGCAATGGAATGGGCGTGCAGCTCCCCACACGGTGTAGAGGAGTGACCGACTGCAGTTGGCCTTTCACATAAGTCGTGCCGCCACCTCACGCAGTGAAGAGTTGGATCTCGATAGAGCATTTGATCTTCCAGTGTATCGGCTAGACGTGGGGGATGGTCTTGGATATATAAGGATTGGACAACTCCACCTAAGACGCTATTTTTTTGTGGTGCCCCAAGTCCTTCAACTATTACATTAAGAAAATTCAAAAGCCATTTGAGTGCATGGAGGGGGAGGGGGGGGGGGGAGGGGGGGGGGGGGGGGGGGGGGGTAAAGTTTTCACATTAGGGTTTTAGCTTTTGACCTTAAGCTACATTTGAGAAAGATCCCACCTTTAAAACGAGTTTAAAGTGTCATTATCCACGTTTAATTCTTTATGTGGTTGAATGTACTTGCTAAGAAATGAAAAGTACACGAGTCTTGCCCGCCTCTCTCATTCCCTTTTGGGAGGCGTCAAAGATTTCAATTTGAAAATTTTGACTCATCATTTCCTGTAAAGCTATCAGTATTTCAACCGGCTCAACTTTTGGCCTGGGCAATGTTAAAGATCACATAAAATCTTACAAAAACAATCTTTAAAATGGTGAGCCTTACAGTGCCCAGTTTCAACGACAGACAAGGGAAGCCTGAGCTCAAGCCCGAACTAAAATCACTGTAGTAGTGATTTTTGTCAAAAATTTACTGTGTGCTTTTTGCTCGGACACACGGTAGGAACGCTCTTAGTGGCAGTATTTTTCAGCGCCACCCATTCTCCTAGCTACAAAATAAAATAAAGTGAGGTGAAGGGCTTTTGCCATATAAGCCACAAATCTTTCCTTAAAAAAACTTTCAGAAATGTTTGTATCCCAATAAATCCCTAGATTTTCTTTCATACCCTTCAATACCGAAATGCTGATACTTTCTATATTTTTTTTTTCGTTGCTGTAATAATCATTTTAAGTATAAGTTTTATTGTAGCACAATGAGAGAAATGTTTTGCAGTATACAAAAACTCTAGGACTCGTATTTAGATTTTCTTTCTATTTCAAATATATCAATCTCATTCAGGCACCCCCAAATTAATTCTCAGACATAGGTTTGCCTTGTTTGATGATAATGTTGACCAAACATGAATGTCAACTGTATCCTCCCCCTCGAAAACTTCAGCTGGCAAAAATTAAGTTTTGACCAAAGTTTGTGAGACTTCAACGTTGCAATGCAACCATATAGTCAAATTGATAATCAGTAAGTGTCATTATAAAAATATCAAATGTCATAATAGTAAAAGAAAGTGTGTGTGTGTGTGTGAGAGAGAAAACGGGAAACAACTGATATAGGAAAGAAATTTTCTCATTTGGCGCACTCAAAATTTAACTTTCTTATCAAAAATTAAGATCCAAACTTATTAGGATATTTGTTGCCTAAAACATAGGTGTATGAAAATTCATATGGTTTTTATCTTGTTTACTTATAGATCTAGTGATCTCATTTGTTCTATTGTAAAAAAATCATTAATTTTACAACCATTTGATGTTATGCGTCCAATTGTTATTATACAACTAGCGCTCTTGCACCATTGTTACTCCCGAGATTGACGTTTGCGGAACTTGATAACACTGCAAAGAAAATTATTGTAAAGCAAAGTAGTAATACCTAGACAAAAGAGTAATAAAGAATAATAACACGAGAATTTAACGTGATTCGGCCCAAACTTGGCCTACTTTCACAGGGAGAAAACTTGAGAGAGCTTTACTAATAAACTTGATATAAAGAGATCTAAGCTTCCTCTTGAACCCATAAGAGTATTCATCTTTCCCTTGAATGTAGACCTAAATACAAGAATATACCTTCTCTATATGCACCTTCACCTTGCTCCTCTCTTTCTGGCTTTTTTGGTGTTCTCCACACTTTACAATACTAGGTTATAACCTTTATTTTATAAGATTTTACAATACAATTCTTATTTAGACTATGAGATGATCTTAGTCATTGAATGCTTGAAGAATCTTGATGTCTTATTAGGAGTTGATCTCCTTAATTAGAAAATCCTAGATCCTTCAATCTTTAGAAACAAACATCTATGAATATAATCTGAATCATTTTCGTACTCTTTCAGAAAAGAAAACTCGCAAGAGCCTAAACAGAAAACTGCTCCACCTTGATTGTGCTTCTTCTTCTTCAAGTCATCGTCTTCTCCAACTCGATTGACTCTTCTTGGCCCATCATTTCCTCTTAAAACAAATCAAAATCCTAACAATCTCCACGTTGACTTGCTTTTAAAAATGCCTTGAGATTTTGGATTACTTCATTGATTCTTTCATTGATTGTAATCGTATCGTGAAGCCTTTAACTCATGTCTCTCTCCTCAGGGCTTTTGGCTGATTTACCGTCATGACTTAGGCCATCTCGGGCCTTACTCAAATGCACCCTTTCTCTTCTTGCAATATTTTGACCCGATTCACGTCCGTCGTAGTGTTCTTGAAGCTCCAACTTGCGATGAGCTCCCTTCTAAGCTTATCCCTGAAACTCCACCTCGAATTGAGTTTGTTTTCTTCAGTTTGTATAACCCTTCACACTTCTCTCCTTTTAGGATTACCGGCTCTGTCTTGTGGACTGTGACGACGCCTTGTTGGATCCGTCATACTTCATACTGCTTCATCATTCTTTTTCGTCTAGAACCTGTATGGACATTAGATTTTACCGTGCCTTTAGGACATACCGGGGCCGCCTTCAGAGCACGCGCCATCACATCTCTTTGTGTAATCTTGATTATTCCAGTGTCGATGATCTCGCAAGTCGAGCCATCCACCATCTTGACAGTTCATTTCTTCTTAGCAACGAACGAGTTGAAACAACTCCTTTGGGAACATACATGAATCGTACTATTAGAATTTAATATCTAGCCTTTACCTTGAAAGTGTTGTCTTCAAAGTAGGAAGCCACCCGTTGTCTCCGCAGTTTGCCCCTTCTTCTTCAATCACTCTTATCGATATTACAATCATTTTTCAATGACCTTCCCTGTTGCATAGTGACACGTGTTTGACGAGCGTGAACCTTCTTTCTTCTCTTTTTCCTTTCCTTCTCGTGACCACCAAATCCGATCATTCCTGCTCCTCTTGATTTTACATTTTCCTGATCTCATTAGACAAGAAAGTTGATGGATCTCTTCCAAGATGAGAATTTCTTACCGTAGAGCATGGTGATGACGATGTGAGCGTATGACTGTGAAAGCAAACTAAGAAGTATCAATGTCTTGTCTTTCTTGTTGATCTTGATATCAACAGCTAAAAGTTCACTGAAGACCTTGTTAAAGAAGTTTAAATTCTCCAACATCGTTGTCCTTTCTTCATGCGTAGCTCATATAATTGTTTCTTGAGATACAGCTTGTTGGAGAGGCTTTTTGTCATATACAACATCTCTAACCTTGATCACAATCCCGTAACTATTTCTTTATCCATCACATTGTACATCACCTCATCTGTGAGATATAATTGGATCGTGATTGTCACTTTCAGATCCATCTCCTCCTAATCCTTAACTGATGTACCTACAGGTTTTGCTGACTTTCCTATAAGGTCTTATGAAGACCAAATTGTACCAGCAACGCCTTCACTCTCCTTTGTCATAAACTGAAGTTTTCTTTGTCATTGAACTTCTCGCCTCGAACTTTATCATAGAACTTCTTATCTTTGATATATCGCCCTTCACCAAACTTTAGGCTCTGATATCAATGTTATGCGAAATTGATATGCTCTGATACCAATTATTGAGACAAACTGATATGCTCTGATACCAATTATTGTTGTACAACTAGCGCTCTTGCACCAATTATTACTCCCAGGATCGATGCTTATGGAACTTGACAATATGATAATACTTGCAAAAAGAAAACTACTGTAAAGCAAACTAGTAATACCTAGACAAAAGAGTAATAAAAAATAATAACATGAAAATATAAGGTGGTTCGGCCTAAACTTGGCCTACGTCCACGGGGAAAGAACTTGAGTGAGCTTTATTAATAAGATTGGTACAAAGAGATCTAACATTACTCTTGAACCCACAAGAGCATTCACCTTTTCCTTGAAACTAGACCTTAATTACAAGAGTATACTTTCTCTTT
Organism: Agave tequilana; assembly: GCA_038442645.1. NCBI lineage: Eukaryota > Viridiplantae > Streptophyta > Magnoliopsida > Asparagales > Asparagaceae > Agave > Agave tequilana. The sequence continues at coordinate 60,371 of JAVJIF010011968.1, read as the reverse complement.
ATGCATCTTCACCTTACTCTATCTTTCTTTACTTTCTTGATGTTCTCCATACTTTACAATGCTAGGTTACAATCTTTATTTATAGGTTTTATAATACAACTCTTATTTGGACTATGAGATGATTTGATCGTTGAATACTTGAAGAATCTTGATCAATCCTATTAGAAGTTGGTCTCCTTAATCTAGAAGAATTCTAAACCCTTTAATCTTTAGAAATAAACATTCATTGAATACAATCTGAATCCTATTTGTACCCTCCAGAAAAGAAAATTTACAAGCGCCTGAAAAAAATTGCTCCACCTTGATTTACTTCTTCTGCTTCAAGCCATCGTCTTCTCCAACTCTATTGGTTCTTCTTGGCCCCTCGTCTCCTCTTGAAAACAAGGCAAAATTCTAACACTTGGTGCATAGGTAAGAGATATTAAAAACTTATGAATATTCATCTATATACATTTTCATGGCATGAAGATTAGTTTAAACAGTTTAGATCTTGAAATTCTCCTATGTTAGCTATTTTTGTTGTTACAATATATGGGGGGCTAGAATTCAACATTTTACTCCCATTTTTATTTTTATTTGTTTTTTGGTGGAAAAGGAACTAGTCGCACCTCTTTGCTCATCCTGACCACTAACCAATTAATTAAATTTACCATATTTTGTTAATAATCCTTTCATGACCCATACTATTTTGGTACAAACAAATATTCTTTTTTTTTTTAATATAATGCTTTCTTCTCTTAGAGAACAAGTAGAGTCAAAAAGGAACTTAACCTTTTACCTTTCTTTTATTAAATTATAGATTTGCTATAAATTTGTAATAAAGAGAGAACAATATTTATATTAAGGTCTACATTTTGGGTTCAAATATGACTTTGCAAGGTTTGAAGTTGAATTTTGATTCTTTTTAAATAGATATAATAACACATATCTTTGTTTAGCATGTTATTTACTCAACAAAAGTTTACTTCACATGCACACGTCTTTTAGAGGTCAACAATTGGAGATTTTTAGTCTTGATCATATTGTAGAGGTTTTTTTGGGAGTTTTCCTAACTAATGGAGCATAGAATTGAACACGTAGCAACCAAAGATGAACAAAATAGAAGTGAACCATAGCATAAGCCAAATATAAGGAGAGAGAGAGAGAGAGAGAGAGAGAGAGAGAGAGATTTACATGGTTTGATGCTATAGCATACATTCACGACAATGGGTTACTAACATCTTAGTATAAGCGGAATTTGAGAGTTTTAGGAGATTTCTTATTGTAATATCATGTCCATGTCAGATAAATAATCTATATCACAAAACATAAATCTGCAGAAGTGATCGCTATGGTTTCTCTTTCAAAAGACTTTCTTCTCTTGACAGTGGGGATAACTACATTGGTTCTACTCAAATACACCCGTCACTCTTCATGAACCAAGAAGAGACGAGCAATATACTGAAGGCTTAGATAAGAACTAAAGAAAGGTTTATGGAGGCTTGCATGTGCATACTGAAGAAGGAGGCTTGCTCTCTCATTAAATTGAAGAGGCAAAACCCTAGGTCTCTCATAAGAGAGAACTCCATAAACCCTAGTTAAATCTCATCCCTTGGATTGGAATCCATCGACTTACATTAGGCGCTATTCTAGTCCAGTCATTATTAGGGTTGGGCCTAGTTTATACTGAGCTTGGACTTGGACTTGGGCTCGACCCTATAGGCTGATCCATTAATTCTAACATACTCTCACTCACACAATGCCGGGCTGTAACCTCATCTAAGCCATGTACCAATCATCAAGCTCTCATCATACTATTACTAGATTGTGCGACCGTCAAGACCACATGCAAGCGTTAAGCCATTAAACTATAAACTCTTATCAAGAGCGAGAATAACTATTCTAACCTTTTCAAAACAAGTCTAGGTCGTGACTTACCCCAGATTCACCCTTTCACACCTTCATATCAAATATTCCTGTAACGCCCCGATCCCGCAGGTACGGGGACGTTATGGCGACGTACATACGCAAGGCGGAAAACCCCACGTACGTACGCTAAGCCTCAGTACAGTAAATAATCTCCATATATACCTGAGTTCCAGCATGAAATAAGTACAAGAATACCTGCAGAAGAGGTTAGCAATCATAATAGATATGAAAAAGGGACAAATAAATCACTAAAATACCTATGAATAGTTCCGATGAGGAATCTCCCATGTGACTCCAAGTCACTCTCTGAAGCTACGGTAACTCGGATCTCCAACCTGGGCATGCAAACCCAGGGTCGTCAGAAAGCGACCTAGTGAGTGGTAAAATGAAGGAGGCAGTAATAGATACAATAATAATACAAGCACGTTAATAATATATAATACATGATGTTATAATAGTGATACCAGATCATAAGCATATGATAAGCAGCAGAATATATAAACATGAAAGCAATAGAAATATAGAAACATGTCCTCTTTTAATACCATCACTACTTACCCGGTTATTATCAGGTCATGTTTCTAATCGTATCCAGTTTATATAATATATAATGTTATCTAGTGGTGACGTGATAGAAATGAACATGCTAGTGGTGATGTGATAGCAGTGAACATGCAGATGGGCATATGCTAACTAACCAGTATACGGTGTGGTGCATAGACAGTAATGATGTATGCAAAGTGTACAGAAAATAGAACATATGCACATATGCATGAATAGTATGCCACTACAGAAAGTGTAACATGTATCATTTAAAGTAACAAGTATATCTGTCACAAAATATCGGACAAATGATCAGGTACAAGAATAAGTACAACTATACAATAGTAAACATGTATCAGACAAGGAACAGTAACAAGTAGTAAACATGTATCAGGCACGTCATGTTATTTATACAATAGTAGCAATCAGTACCACCTGGTATTTTAATCAATCTCTTCCAGTGTCCATACCACTGGCAGTTCATACTGGAGCCCGCACTCCAGTCGAACCCATCCGGATATGGCTTACGGGTACCATTATTCAAACGAGAGAGTGACCAAATAACAAGTGTTCCCGACGTCACTATTATGTATACTGTTTTATTATGTTACTTGGAACCCATGGTCGAGGAGTTCTTATCGGGTGGGTGTATCCCGTACATACCCGGGATAACGGCCTTATCAGATCCCTGGCTGCTGAGACCAGGGCCAGCCCGCTAGAGCTGTAACATGTAACGAGAATCTCAATGAGCTAAAACAATAACGGGATGCTCATGAGTAACAGATGGTAGCCAGCACTACCCCGTCCCCTGCAGTGGGACGAACAATGAATCCAGACATCCACCCGATATGATCTAATCAACCGTCAAGTCTCCCCCATACCCAAGTGATCTTTATGTGTTAAGTATACAAGGTAACAAGAACAAATACAGTACATGATACGGGTAACATGATAACAGGACATGAGCTCGGTTGATAGCATAGAACAATATAACGGGAAACGGGAACAATATAACGGGAAACGGGAACAATAGATGTGGAATTCCACATATCGCATATCAACAGCTCTCATGTCCGGTACCTGGAATAACAATATCAGTAACGGGAAACAATAGTATAACATGAATATGGTAACATGGAACAATCATACAGGTCATGTGTAAGGTGATGACAAGAAGATAGAAACAATACATGCATATACACTCGTGCGGTGAGCATATGTAATATGGACATGAGATTACGGTGTGTCGAGCATCCGTGTAACAATGAGAATAATAATATGAAATGCAGTACGTCATGCAGTGAGATATTCGTGTATCAGTGGATTACCTATGTGGAGCAAGAATTCGTGTAACATATATGTGTCTCACTAGTACATGTATGCACAGTGGTCAGTGTATCAGATACTACTATGTCCATTGACCTACATGACTCGTATAGTGACGATACCAGTGCGTGAAATCAGGGTGCTAGACATGTCACGTAACAGTGTAGTGTCACCGAGTATCGTGAATCAGTATACATATGACTATCGTTCTCTAACTGTGATCCAATACATGACATACTAGTGTTAATGAAGATGGTGACACAGTGGCCTGTGTGTCCGTGGCTGTGTAGGTATGATGACCGTGTCTGAGTTGTCGATGTTCGTATGTCTTGTTACTATTATTATCTCATATGAAATCAGGAATTACCTAACAATCCTCGAGGTTATTCCTATTACAATGACTGTCCTATCATGTTCAGTAAATTATTAATAATTACCGTATTTTATCCATACTCAAGATATATCAATCAATGTCACTAAATATGGTAAAATAGAATTTATAAAAGAAAAACACTCACAAACTAGCCATAGGAAGGTAGCTCTCTTTCCCACGATCGCAACGGATCCAGAATCGTCTAAATCGGAGTCCGGATGCTCCTGATATCGCTCGAAAACCAAAACCGATACAAAAGGTTAGTTACGCAATAACTGAAAATATTCAGGGGGCTTATTGTAATTTTGCAGGGGCCTCAAAGTAATTTAGAATTTCACAGGGGCTAAAAAGCAAAGTTACCTTTAACGGGTCGGATTGGGTGCAAATGGGTCGGGTTTGGGTGTAAACGGGTCGGGTTTGGATTGGAACCCGCACCCAAACCCATTTGGGCTTCTTCCTTCCTTGCCTGCGGCGGCAACAGCAGCAACAGCTGCTGCTGCCCGTGGCTGCGGCGGCTGGCGCGGCCATCGTCCCGGCGCCGGCGCCACTCCGGCGGTGGTCCGGCGCCGCTCCGGTCAGCCGGCGAGAGAGAGAGAGAGGGAGGGAGAGAAACGGTGGGAAAGAGAGAGGGAGATGAGGGCCCCCCCTTCCCCAACGGCCGGCCCTGCGCCAGCCGGCCTATGGCGCCGCCGGCACCCAGCCGCTGGCGCCTGGCCGCCGGTCAAGCCGCCGGGGGAAGAGAGAGGGAGAGATCGAAGGAGAGAGGGAGGGGGGTTTTTAAAAGGGGAGAATGGCGGTGGGTTTTAAGGCGGTGGAGGAGTCGTGTAGAAGAAGCTGGAAGAAGAAAGAAAGAAAAAGAAGGATTTCTTTTAAAAAAAAAATATTTTAATCTTATAATATTGGCCCACTATTCAACCAGTTTCGAACGATGCCCAAAAATTACAGAAAATAGAGAATATTATCTTGAGATGTAATATAAAAACAGTTTTAAGAAATTCAATCCGGTTTGCAAATTAAAAATCCTGGAAGGTATCGCCGATACCGGGCGACACCGGTTGGCCGGATTTTCGATAAATTCAGAAAAATCCCCAAAAATACCCTAACGTTGCTCATGAAATTCTAAGACATACGGTGAAAGCCGATTCTCCAAATTCTACTCCATTTGTGAAATAAAAATCGTTAAAACAGATTATCGGTATCAGTCGACACCGACTCCGGAGATTTTCCAAAATAATCTAGAAAATTTCCAGAAAATCCTGAAAAATCTCAAATATTAGAAAATAATTTTTGAAACTAAAATCAGCTCAATCAGACTACCACGGAGGTCAAATCAATTTTATACGTCGTATCGGGTACTGATACGGTGATACGTTATACCGGGGAGCAGGGGGTTACAATTCCCACTCAGCCAATAATAAAGAAGAATATTCATCCGCTGTGGAAACTGTTCGATAAGGTCCACAGTTCACCTAAGTGAAGTTTCAGATGTAGACACTTTATCAGGAGATGTGTAGGTAATCTTTCTTCGCATTACTATCATTCAAGATAAAAATAACTGATTTCCTAATCACTTTCCGTCTACCCGGATCAGTCATAGTTATAAAGAGAGTGTTAAATTAGAAACACTACCTTTAAACATTCTCACACAAGTGAATGTCTGCAAAGTAAAATGTCACACATGGGACAAAACTTTGTACACCATAAAACATTTGCTCACACAGTAGCGAAGCAGGGATCTATGACCTACCCAATAGTGATGATCGCCATGCACGCAGTATGATTGCATGGTACAGTAAAGTAGCTCCTTGACTACATGTCATTTATTTGACATCATACAGATCTTAGTCCATTGCGAGTCTACCGCGCTTAGACGTACCACCTCCCATTCGCAAGTGTGATCTCTTTGCTTCTAGTCAAAGTGCACACCTGGATATACAACAAGCACACAAATTTGGGAAATTTGTTCGATCTCATGGCAGTTTTTGCTGCAATGCCTAAAGTTAAACTCGATCTCATCTCGATCATTTCAAGGTGATGCATTGAACGTGTTATGATGCTGTCATGTAATTATATCGATCCATGTATACATAACCATTTGCATCTCATTCAAGTCCATAGTTCATACAGTATCAAGGGCAACTTCTCGTCTGAGACTGCCAATTTTAACATGCCTAATATGCTTAGTTTCCATGCTCATTTTGATTCCAAACATTTAACATAGTTTTATACGAAATAAAAGTATGTTATTAATGCCAATCGATTTCGAATAGTACATCATCTAGAAAAATAGGATAGGGGACACAATTATGTCACTATAGAATAGTACATTTACATCACCAATTAAATAGACTTAAATCTTTAACATTACTCCAAAACAATGCAGAGTCCAATAACTTCGTCGGCAAATTAGCAACCATGTGCTTCGTTGGTATGTGCTCAATTGTGACTTCCTTTGGTCAATTTCCAAGCTTAACATCTATGTGTTTAATCTTTGCATGGTATCTTGCATTCTTTGCGTGATCTATCGCCGTCATGCTATCATAGTGAAGAGTAATTAGATTTGATGCATGCGGTAAGATCCCGAAGGAATCGCCTCAACCAAATGGATTCTTGTGTTGCTATTAAAGCTACAATAAATTTGACTTTCATTGTTGAGAGCGTTACTACTGAATATTTCTTACTGCACCAGGAGATAGCACCTTCTCCGAATAAGAAGGCGTATGCGGAAGTTGATTTGCGATCATCCAGATGCCAACATAATCTGCGTTCATATATCCGTGAAGTCAAATCTGACCTTCCATAACACAATACGTAGTCATTGGGCCTAAGTTATCTCAATACCTTTTTAATGACATTCCAGTGAGAGGGCCCAGGGTTCGATGGGAAATGACTTAGTAAAGCAACAACAATGGATATATTAGGGCAAGTACACAACATTGCATACGTCAAACACCCAATGGCGTTATAATATGGTATCTGCACCATCTCTTACCACACATTAGATGTTTTTGGACTATTTTGAAAGTTAAAGTGATGGTTCTTTTTGACTGGAGTTAATATAGGTGTCGAGTTGTGCATCTTGAATCTTTCTAAAATATTCTTCAGATACGTCTCTTCAAGAGATCGAGAACCTCTTAGATTGATTCCTATGGATCTTTTACTCTGAGCAAATGATTGAGTTTTACCTGCACACAAAATAAATAATATTAGATTTAGAACAAGTTGTGTAAGGTTCTCAATTCTAATCCGCGGTAGCAGTGGCTATGCGAGTCGTGATCCTCAGGGAGGGACTAGCGATGGAAGCTTTGTCAATAAGTTATCTCTAAAGTTTTTATTAATTTATTTACAGTTAGAAAGAAAGAAGATAAAGAATTAGAAGTGATATTTACAATGAGATGGTGAAAGAAAATGGAGAGAAATGGAGATCTAAACTAGAATTAGAAAGAAAGAAAACTATACATACATACCTCTTCAATCTGCTTACCTTGATCCGTGCGATGACTTACCTTGTTGGAAGGCGTACAAGTATGGCGTATAGGATCGTCCACCTTCTTAATCTACACTACGAAAATAAAAGACAAACTAACGAAGGTTTGTTCATCTCCATAGGCCATCAAAGGCTCTTCTTCGGCTAGGTAGTCTCAACGCAATTGGGTCTCATGGTTCACAAGACATTAGAGAAAAAATAGAAGAAAACAAGAATAAAAGAACACAAGAGTAAACAAGAAATAAAGAACACAAACAAACCTCAAGTGGATTTCATTAACAATGGAAGAAAGTAGGCTTACACCGCTGTCACCTCAGTACAAGCATGGACTCCTTCCTCCATGAAAGCTTCCTCCACTCTCAGTTACAAAATTTACAAAAAAAAAAATAAAATCTAACCTAAACTACAAGTTAGCCTAAGAAACCTAGAATCTGCTCTGGATTTTCTGTGTGCATCTGCAGGGGTATTTATAAGAGTTGGAAGATGTAGAGTCCTGGTACAACTCTCCCAAAAAATCTTATCTCCAGACTTGTGCCACTTATCCATAGAAGTTCAAATCAAATCTGTCCTGTAACTTATTATCATGTTGATCGCCGAAATTAGCTTATCTACGGACTGAATTGGAAACTTTGATCAACATAAAAATTGTAGGTCTTCAAGTCTTCTTTCTGGAGCATTTTGAATCATCGGATTTGCATATCTGTAGCAAAAGTTATGATCTGAATATTAAAACATATACAGTCTGAATCCGAATTTATCTTTAAACTCTTCTCCTTTTATCTTTAGGATTAGCTTTATCCTCTTCATCTTTTAGGACTTTATCTCCTGAATTTGAACTTGAATAGGAGATGAAGATTAATCCTTTCCTCCTTTGTATTCAATTTAATCCAACTTTGAATAGGATTAGGGATAAAATGAAGCTTCTTGTATCTTTATCTTCATCCTGCAAGCATTTAGGGTTGAATAGAAGTCTATCCTTCCCTCTTCTTTGTATTTGCAACTTTGGCCCTTGTGTATTTGTTTTGACAATTGATATTTGCACTTGGGCTTTATATGTGGGCTTTTGGGCTCTTTTTAGGCTTAATTCTTTCTTTTAAATATTTCGAGGCCTGCACACAATAAATAATAAAATATTAGTAAATGTGCAGAATTAAATGAATAAATATGAAAATGTGATGGTAAATGTTATGATAAAAATGCACTTTCACTACCAATCACACCCCCACACTTATCTTTTTGCTCGTCCTCGAGTAAAAACAAAGAAAAAGAAAAACTAATCTAACCAACTCACTTTCGTAGGAATCACGGTTGCACTTAGCACGTGTAACAAGCCGTTAAACCTCTAGGTTACCCTAGAGGATGAGTGTTGTCTCGTGATGGTTTTCAGCGGATTACACCCACAAAATCCATAAAAAGGAAATATTTGAAATATGTTTGAAGAGACTAAGTAATCTATAAGATTTTAGGATCATCATTTTTATTCATTCTTAAACTTAGTCTTTATATAGTAAATTGTTATCCATTTTAGGTAAGGATCAAAACTGAATTTTTGTATAGTCTTTTTCGTTACAAAAAATCATATGCATCCTTATGAATTTTTTACTAGGAATTCCTTAACTTGGACTCTCATGCCTCTATATATATTTTTTTCTCTCTCTCTCTTTTTTTAATATGTATAACTCATCTAATTTTCTTTCGTATAAGCATCAAGGCTTCTTGAGGCCCTCATACCTAACTAATTGATTATTAGATGTGTTACTACATATATTGTATTTCTTAGTCTTCTTAGGCTTTCTAATCCACCCATGTAGCGAACTTAAAGTCGGTGGCTCCCAAACCGGTCGGCTTTAGGGCACCAGGTGAGAAAACACCCGCGGACTCAAATTCGAGTGAACTAGGCCATAAAACTAAGGACTTTATTTGTAAAACTCACCTTTAGGCGTGAATACTTATGCTTCTTGAGGCACATGTATCCAGCTTAATTGGTGAAATTTTTTTTTAAAGGATATATATTTTTTTTATGAGGCACAAGGGTCTTTGTTTTAGAATCCTAGATATGCATTAGGTATGTAAATTTCATTAAGGTAAAAATCAAGACTAACTACTTATTCAATTTCTCCTCCTATACCTAAAAATTCAACAATTTATTTATTTTGACCAAGTTTTTAGAAATCCTAATCATGATTTTCCTAATTCTTAAGACTAACTTAGATTTCTTTCAAAAGTTAAGTCAAAATATTGTCCTTTTTATAAAATTTTTTTTTCAGATTTTTTTTTATTAGCAGATTTTTGTTAGTTTCTAACTATGTTAGTATGTTAGTAAAGCCTACCCCCACACTTATCTCATGCATTATCCTCAATGCATGAATGAATGCATATATGCATGAAAAAGAACGAGGGAAGGCAGAAGTTACCTTAAGGTGGTGGTTCCGTTGGTAGTCTAATTGGGCCAAGCGTTGCTACCCAATCAAGATAACATAATACTTCATGGAGGAACCCACCAAAAATTTTTCTTGTATAACCCACGAAAATGTATGTGTGATCATTTTTTAAAATTTCTACCCCATCAAATTTTCAAATTTCATAATAAATTTCAGAGTCAATTGTGTCAACCGCCTTGTCCCAAAATGGAGTGTGAAAAGATGGAATGATTGACTTGGACGTCGTAATTATGGGAACGAATACCGACTCAGGAAAGAAACTTAAATCAAGTAAGGGTTCAGGAGTCGGGCTAGGTTCAGGAAGTGGGTCCAAATCAATAAGCTGAAACTCAAGTCCACAATCAGTTTCCTACAATGGAATGTGACTCAATGTTGGTGATTCAAGTTCAGGAATGATAGATGTGGGAATCAAAACTGACTCTAAAAGATTACCTAAGTCGGGTAACAAAACAGGAGTCAATAATGATTCGGGAATTTGAACTTGATCACAGATTTGAGAATCTAGGTCACATATCTCATTGGGTTCAATTTCATAAAAATGAGAACTTGCCAATTTATCCATGGGACTTTCAAAATTGCACAATTGGTCAAGTTCAATATGATCATCAAAAATGGGTGACTCAATTTCATGATGAATTGGAACAGGATCCAATGTTGACTCGGGAAAAGTAAAATCAGGTGGCGATACCGGAATCATTATTGAATCAGGAAGTAAAATTGAATCATCAAGTGGAAGATCACGATCATATTCATGCTCAAGTTCTATTTCAGGAAAGGAAAAACTTGTCAAGTTATCAAAATTTGAAGTTTCGGCAAGTTCAAATGATGGCACTGAAGTAGAATCTTGTTGTCCAAAGCAACTTGGTTCGTCGGCTCTAAGAGAATGGTCAACAATATCAGAAATGGCCGAACGGTGAGAACGTAAGGATTGAACCATCAGATCTATGTCACGATCACGGGCTAATCTAGCCTGAATCATGGCAGCAAGCATCCTTTCATAGTCGATAGGTGCATCATGCTGTGATTGGACTTGAAAAGATGAAGTGTAATCGTGATGAAGTTGTGAGTCGGTGGACTCACGCATTATCATGTCTGCGATTGATGGTAATTTTTGCTTGGACTCATGCATACTTATCATTTCCCCGATAGATGGTATTCTATTCTGAATGGGTGGATCAGAGTATGGCTCTTGGGAATATTGTGGACAAGGTGGAGACGGAGGACAAGTCGGTTAAAAATTGGACTCGGGGGAATCGAAACCCCATGAACTCTGTGAAGAGTTGAAAGTATGAAAATTATGGTTATAAGATGGGGGGTATGGTTATATTCATTCGGATAAGACCATTCCGGCACACTAGGTTGGTCAAAGTTGTGATATGCCGGGTTGGTAATATCCGAAAAAGAGTTAGGTGTGTAATATGGATTAAATTTGGAAAAATTATTATTATATGCCATATCACACCAACACAAACAAATAAAAAAAAACAAACAAACAAACAAAAAAAGAAAAAAAAATTCTAACCTAAGTTAGGGTAGACCTATGACCTAGACGACTCCTAACTGGTTAGACTGTCCACGGGAGGTAGGGTGCAGACTTTGACCACAAGTTAATCAGCCAGGTCAGGGCAAGAGTGGTGGGAGGTTTTTCGTCAAAGACGTTCCTTAATTAAATAACCACCAATCTTCAGGCTTTCGGCCCTCAATCCCCTTCCTAGACACTGATTTGGTAAGAGTCAAATTCCAGCACCGTTCCCCCTTAGGATAATCTCCTAATTGAGTCCGAGATGTCCCTAGGGCCAACGTCTACTAATTTTAAGTTAGGCTTGGGTTAGTGAGTGCTTGGATATGATTTTTGGGCTAAGGAAGGGTGATGAAATCCCCACCTTATCTTGTTAATGGGTTATGCCCTTAAAATAAATTTGTGCAAGTGTACAAAATATGTAAATAAGATTCACTCAAAGCATCAACCAAGAGATGAGTCCTATTCTACATGCAATGTGAACGTACCTTGCTCCAGCACTCTTCAACAGTAAAAATAAAGGAATTGAAAAGACACGTGCCTAATATGCAAACGTCTAATCAATTTTTATATTTAACAACAAGTATTTTACTGTTGATTAATTAGCAGTAAGCAGGGTTATCACAGAACAAAGTTTAACAGAGCAGTAGACAGATATTGCAATTGCAGCAACCTGCAAAAAGATGGATCAGTAGGGAACTACTCAGGCCGCGGTTTCGCGACAATTGCCGCGTTTCCGCGGCTCTGAAGTAGGCTCTTGTGCTCTGCCTTCGAGGGCAGAGGCACAGAGTTGCTATATGTCCACTTCTGCTGTCAGTTCCCTGTTCTCCAAACCTGCAAACAGAAAGAATAAAAGAATTAGTTAAAAAAAATTTATTTTTAGAGAAAAACTTACCGTCCCTCCCCGGCAACGGCGCCAATTTGTTTGATTGAGTTTTACCTACACACAAAATAAATAATATTAGATTAGAACAAGTTGTGTAAGGTTCTCAATTCTAATCCGCGGTAGCAGTGGCTATGCGAGTCGTGATCCTCAGGGAGGGACTAGCGATGGAAGCTTTGTCAATAAGTTATCTCTAAAGTTTTTATTAATTTATTTACAGTTAGAAAGAAAGAAGATAAAGAATTAGAAGTGATATTTACAATGAGATGGTGGAAGAAAATGGAGAGAGATGGAGATCTAAACTAGAATTAGAAAGAAAGAAAACTATACATACATACCTCTTCAATCTGCTTACCTTTGATCCGTGCGATGACTTACCTTGTCTTGGAAGGCGTACAAGTATGGCGTATAGGATCGTCCACCTTCTTAATCTACACTACGAAAATAAAAGACAAACTAACGAAGGTTTGTTCATCTCCATAGGCCATCAAAGGCTCTTCTTCAGCTAGGTAGTCTCAACGCAATTGGGTCTCATGGTTCACAAGACATTAGAGGAAAAATAGAAGAAAACAAGAATAAAAGAACACAAGAGTAAACAAGAAATAAAGAACACAAACAAACCTCAAGTGGATTTCATTAACAATGAAAGAAAAGTAGGCTTACACCGCTGTCACCTCAGTACAAGCATGGACTCCTTCCTCCATGAAAGCTTCCTCCACTCTCAGTTACAAAATTACAAAAAAAAATAAAATCTAACCTAAACTACAAGTTAGCCTAAGAAACCCTAGAATCTGCTCTGGATTTTCTGTGTGCATCTGCAGGGGTATTTATAGGAGTTGGAAGATGTAGAGTCCTGGTACAACTCTCCCAAAAAATCTTATCTCCAGACTTGTGGCACTTATCCATAGAAGTTCAAATCAAATCTGTCCTGCAACTTATTATCATGTTGATCGCCGAAATTAGCTTATCTACGGACTGAATTGGAAACTTTGATCAACACAAAAATTATAGGTCTTCAAGTCTTCTTTCTGGAGCATTTGAATCATCAGATTTGCATATCTGTAGCTAAAGTTATGATCTGAATATTAAAACATATACAGTCTGAATCCGAATTTATCTTTAAACTCTTCTCCTTTTATCTTTAGGATTAGCTTTATCCTCTTCATCTTTTAGGACTTTATATCCTGAATTTGAACTTGAATAGGAGATGAAGATTAATCCTTTCCTCCTTTGTATTCAATTTAATCCAACTTTGAATAGGATTAGGGATAAAATGAAGCTTCTTGTATCTTTATCTTCATCCTGCAAGCATTTAGGGTTGAATAGAAGTCTATCCTTCCCTCTTCTTTGTATTTGCAACTTTGGCCCTTGTGTATTTGCATTTTTGATAATTGATATTTGCACTTTTGCACTTGGGCTTTATATGTCGGCTTTTGGGCTCTTTTTAGGCTTTAATTCTTTCTTTTAAATATTTCGAGGCCTGCACACAATAAATAATAAAATATTAGTAAATGTGCAGAATTAAATGAATAAATATGAAAATGTGATGGTAAATGTTATGATAAAAATGCACTTTTCACTACCAATCAGCAAATAACTTGCATCACACATATCCTCCATATCGATGTTAATGTCATCCAACTCTTAGTGGAAGCGGTCATCTTCAGATCGTTAGAAGACATCAGTATGTCATCAATATACAATGTCATGATAAGAAATTTGTTATTAGATCACTTTAAATGGATGCGGTGATCTTTTTCAACCATTGTGAACCCAAATTGTAGTATGACTCGATGAAATTGAAGATATTATTGTCTAGATGATTATTCCAGTCCATAAATACACCACTTAAGCTCACAAATATAGCGCTTATGATATTTAGATACAAAACCCTTTGATTAATTCATAAAAATCACTTTGTCCAGTTCTTCATGAAGAAAATATATCTTAATGTCCATTTGAACAAGTTCCAAATACATGGAAGTGATCAATGCCAGAATCATGGAAATCGAGGCAAACTTCACCATTAGGGAGAAAGCTTTCTCATAATTTACCACCTCTTACCAGGTGTACCCTTTCGCCATGAATCGTTCCTTATACCCCTCAATAGATCTATCTGTCTTTCACTTGATTTTAAGAACCCACTTATTCTTAATTGTCTTGCATCTAGTAGGTAGACCCACCAAGTATCCATCAAGTTCCAGATCTGCCTAGTCCGCATAGACTCCATTTCATCTTTAATGGCCTCCATCCATTTTTTTGCATTAGGGATAGAGAGAGCCTCATTGACGGATCTCAGTCTCACACTATTCTGTAGTGCCGTCATGCACACTTCTCCCTCAATCTTAAAGGGACAACGAGGGATAGTGTTACTGTTGTTTCAATATAGCATTTGAGATTCCCACAATGATGGTACTTCATCATCCATAGGATTGCTGCTCCAACTATTCCCAGGAGGCATAGGCTTAATATCCTCTCGCTCAACTGGATAACTTTGTGCACTTTCATCTAGCTCATACAATACTGAATCCCAGCGTACCTTACCCTTGCTAGGGAATTCCTATTCTAAGAAATTTGCATCTCATGATTCTCTCAAACACATTTCCATCTTCTTGTTCTCTGAGGAACACATACCGTTTTAAATCTTTCGAACAATAGATAAATATGCACTTTTTCTCCCTTGGGCCCAACTTTCCATTTGGGTAAGAAGTAGTGTGCACATAAGCCGCTAAGCCCCATGATGCAAGTGACCCAAATTGGGTTTATCACCGCTCCATATCTCATAGGGTGTGGAAGGTACTGATTTTGAAGGCACACAATTTAGTATATAGGCAACAATCAATAGCGCATCTCCCTGAAATGATACCGATAGATTTACTTGTGTCGTCATATACAAAGCATGTCAAGCAAGGTCATGTTCCTACGTTCCGCCATGTCGTTTTGTTGTGGTGTGTAAGGAGTAGTTAGCTGTTAGACGATCCTCCTCTGCTTACACAGTTTCTTGAAATGACTGGACATATCTTAACAACCACGGTCAGTCCTGAATGTTTTCACACTTCTAGTGCGTTTGTTTTCTACCTCAGCCAAGTAACAGTGAAAGCATCTCGGTGCTTCAGACTTGTGAGAAATCAGGTAAACATGGCCGTATCACGAAAAATCATCAATGAATGTGATGTGGTAGGAGCAACCGTTCTGACCCTTCACATGGAAATGGCAACAAGTGTCAGAATAAATTAGATCAAGCGGCATGAATGCACCTTTGGCTTTGCCAAGTAGTTTTCTAGTTGACTTTCCTATACGTCATTTCTCGCAGGTGGGCAAGGTGGCTGAAGTAAGCGGACCAAGTAGTCCATCTCGGGCAAAACGGGTCATCCTCTTAGCCCCCATATGTCCTAGTGTAGTCTGCCTAATGAGAAAATCATTTTGACATCCACATAGTGAGAATATCCTTTATTTGCAAAACTACTAAGAGGAGTCAAGTCTACACATAATAAATCACGATGACAAAGACCATACCAATACAACAACAGCAACAACTAAGCCATTTGTCCCAAGTATTTAGGGTAGGCTACATGAACCAAAAGAGATTTACGCCGGATCGGGCACAAGGATCAGCTTTCTCCACTCATTCCTATCAAGCAATACGCCTTCACCAAGAGCTTTAGCCTCGATATCTTGTCGTATTACCTCCATCCATGTTTTCTTTGGTCTCCCCTGTGCTCTTTTAACTTGCCCTAAATTGATATCCTCTACCCGCCGGACTGGCGCATCTGTAGGTCTACGTCGCACATGACCAAATCATCGTAGGCGATTTTCTCTCATCTTCTCTTCTATAGAGACAACACCTATCTTAGTACGAATATTCTCATTTCTCACCTTATCTCTCCGCGTGTTATCACACATCCAACGAAGCATGCACATCTCTACTACACTCATCTTCTGGGCATGATGTCTCTTTACAGCCCAACATTCTGTGCTATATAACAAAGCTGGCCTAATAGCAGTCCGATAAAACTTTTTCTTCAGCCATAACAGAATGTTATGATCACATAAAACTCCTGTTGCGCTCCTCCATTTCAACCAGTCGGCTTGGATCCTATAGTTGACATCACTATCGATCTCCCCATCTTTTTGGATAATAGAACTCAAGTACTTAAATGACTGCACATCGGTATTTCTTATCCATCTAGTCTCACAGTACTATAATCTCGGATTCCCTATTTACTGAATTTACACTTCATATACTCTATTTTGGCCATACTTAATCTAAAACCTTGAGATTCTAGAGTTTGTCTTCATAACTCCAATTTTTGGTATTTACCCCAGCTTTCGTCTCATCGACTAGGACAATATCATTAGCAAATAGCATACACCACGATATCTCATCCTGAATAGCTCTAGTAAGCTCATTCATCACTATGGTAAATAGGAATGGACTCAATGCAGATCCTTGATGCAATCCAATTGTGATAGAAAAATCACTTGTTATGCCTCCACAAGTTCTGACATTTGCCACTACTCCGTCGTACATATTCTTGATTATGTCAATATATTTGATGGGGACTCTCTTTTTCATCAATGTCTACCATAATACCTCTCTGGCACCTTATCATAAGTTTTTTCTAAATCAATAAAGATCATATGCAAAGTTCTCTTCCTCTCTCAAAATCGCTCTATAAGTTGACGAAGCAAATGAATAGCCTCTGTCGTCGATCGCCCCGGCATGAACCCAGACTGGTTCTCTGATATTGTAACATTCTGTCTTAACCTGTATTCAATTACCCTTTCCCAACACTTCATGGTGTGACACATGAGTTTTATTCCACGATAGTTTGAACAACTCTGGATATCACCCTTGTTCTTATACAGAGATACTAAGGTACTCTTCTTTCGCTCATTTGGCATCTCTTTAGGCTAAGGTACCCTTGTTCTTGTAGAGAGTTGACAAAGACCTTACCAATAGTCAATCAAAAAAAAGTTTAATAAAATCATTATTTTAGTGAAATTCTATGTCTAAGCCTAAGAGTATAAACTTCAACATGAAGAGGAGAGTGCGCCAAATCTCAGGAATGTGAAGGACATCATGAAGGAGCAAGGTAGTCCAAAACTAGCTTGAAATGTTCTCATAACTTTTGCACTATAGTCATTATGAATAGTCACCTATTCCCTATTGGAACACGTTAGTACTCTATGAATCCATCTATATGTTGGGTATTCTGCTTAACAAGAATCAATCTGACAACTAATCAAGATCACTGAGATATCAACAATCTAATTGGCCAGGTCGGCAAATATCAGGTGGGAGGTTTTCCGTTCAATAGAACGTTCCTTAATTTAAGAACCACCTTTCAATTTCCTTCCTTGGTTAAACACCACTTAGACTGAATCTAAGTCAGTCACGATATACTGTTAAAGTATATCCCCTGTATAAAGGACTTAATCCACTTATACAGTATTTAGAGTGAGGTACGCTTAAAGCGAATCTCCTTAAGACAATTACGTCCCCCGCACCGGTGCTAACGGGATAATGGACGCTGGTCTCCCAAGATACAACACTCTTTCACGGTATTTGGATAGCACTACCAAATCACCGTACAGTCGAACCGTAGTCAACCAGTACCTTCACAGGATCGTTGAAGCAGCGGTACAAGGACAAATTTCAAACGAATATTTGCCTTTACTCTTCTGGAGGAGCACCCACTGTTGAGGACGATGGAAGGTAGAAGAATATCTTTCTTCAGAAGTACCAGATTCAGACAACAATTCTTATAAAAGAATCTGTTGAATTTTCTGATTCCTCTTTCAGAACAATTTTGTAGAATCTCCGTTGGAAGTCGCTTCGGAAACCGAGTTACGGATTTCCCACTTCCCTTTTTGGAAGTCACTTCACTTCAGAACTCTACTTCCTAATTCAGAACACAAAACTTAATTTGCAGTTCAGAATTTAGAGAGAGAAGAGAAGATTGGTGTTTTGGTGTGTGTTTCAATTGAGAATATGGATGGCTATATATAGCTTTCCAGGAGAGGGCCAACAGGTTTGAACCCAAACGAAAGGTTGCACCCTTTCGTCCCAGCAGACGTGTCTGTTGGCAGCCCAACAGTCGCAACTGTTGACGCGGAGCGGTCTGTTTCGCAACCTTTGGTTGTCTAATAGGTGCGCAACCGTTGGTAGTCCAACAGGTGCGCAACCGTTGGCAATCTAATAGGTTTGCAACAGGAGCGGGTCCTTGGGACCTGATTCAAAAAGAACCAGGCCAGGTAGGGAACTCAGACTCAGACCCAAGCCCGAGCCCGAGCCCGAGCCCGTGTCCGTGCCCGACCCGGCTCCGGCGCCGGCCGGCCGGCCGCCGCCGCCAGCGGTGGCGCGCGTGCGCGCACGTACGTATGTACGTGCATAGTTCCCTCCTTTTCGCGCGCGAAAACTCCAAGTACCCAAAGGGCACACCCTTTGTTCTCAATTTTCTCTATTTATACACCATGAGCTTCCATCCCACGACCAATGTGGGACTAAATGCTAGTAGCTAACTTTAGTCCCTTTTGGCTTTGAATTAGGCAATCTTTGGACTTGAATATCTCATTCATTCGAAGTCGGAATTGAACATGTGAATATATCATGTTCATCACAAATGGAAGGAGAACACACTCCAACCATCATCCGGTTGATTCGATCAACGGATCTCGCCATAATTCAACTCGAAGATTCACCTTTATATTCTTCAATTCCAACAATCCCCCACAATGAATGGAGATTCAAGGAAATGACATACAAAGAGACTGACTCTATTGTGAAAGGTACTTGAGAAAAGAAACTGCATAAGGATAGGTGAACTAGGTCTTGAACCTTCCATAGCGAAAGCTTTATCGGACTTACTGGCTAATCAGTGAACTAGGTCTTAAACTGTTAGCCGTTAGTGTAAGCCAAGTCAACAAGCTTCACACAGTAACTTTCCAAATCAACTTTGGTTCTCGGTTGTGTCCGTTTTGGCCCTGGACATTCTTGGTTTCAGAGAGTATCTTTAGGGAATAACAGCCTCCATAGAGATTCCCAAAGAGCCGACCCAACTCTATACTCACATAGGTGATGGACCTATTAAGAGTAGTCTACTCTACTCCACTTGTTTAGTAACAAGATATAGGCATCATTAAAAGCATTTAAGCTTATCCTTAATCCACTTGTAGAAAAGCACTTATGTGCACCTTAGGAATGGATTGGAGTCAAGCTCCCAAGTGCTTACTTGCTGAGTCAATCATAACTAGTTTTTCCTCTTGAATTTAGTCCGTGGGATCTCTAGTCGCTAAGTGAGGTTTCCATTAAGCTGACTCGGTAAGGTTAGGCTTTTAGACCCATTCCCCTCGATGCGCAGTTTATACGCTCTCCACTTAAACCTTTAGTAAGCGGATCCGCTAAATTATCCTTTGACGATACAAAGTCAATAGAGATAATTCCATTTGAGAGCAACTGCTTCACGGTATTATGTCTACGACGAATATGTCTAGACTTACCGTTGTATAAAACATTTTGTGCCCTAGATATAGCTGCTTGATTATCGCAGTGTATACATATAGCGGGCACTGGCTTTTGCCATAATGGTATATCTTCTAAGAATTGTCGAAGCCATTCTGCTTCTTCTCCAGCCTTATCTAAGGCTATGAATTCTGATTCCATAGTGAAACGGGCAATACATGTTTGCTTAGAAGATTTCCATGATACCGCTGCTCCTGCTAGAGTAAATACGTATCCGCTAGTTGATTTTGATTCCTCAGAATCTGCAATCCAATTAGCATCACTGTATCCTTCCAGTACAGGAGGATACTGTCCATATCTCAAGGCATATTCCTTGGTATGTGATACGTAACCCAATACTCGTAGTAGAGCGGTCCAGTGTAGATCACTAGGATTGCTAGTGTATCTACTTAACTTGCTTACAGCGTAAGCAATATCGGGTCTAGTGCAATTCATTAAATACATTAGACTTCCGATAATCTGAGAATACTCCAACTGGCGTATTCCGGTTCCTGTATTCTTATGAAGGTGGACGTGTGGGAGAAAAGGATTTGTATTCTCCTTTATCCCATGATCCTTGAATCTTTCTATCATCTTATCCACGTAGTGAGATTGAGATAGACTGATTCCATCTGGTGTTCTAGTAATTTTAATTCCTAAAATTACATCAGCAACCCCCAGATTCTTCATATCAAAACTGTTGGATAACATTCTTTTAGTGGACTTAATAATCTCAATATTAGTCCCAAGTATCAACATGTCGTCTACATAAAGACAAACAATGATACATGCATCTCCAACTGTTTTCGTGTAAACACACTTATCGCATTTATTGATAGTGAATCCATCTTTGATCATGACACTATCAAATTTCTCATGCCATTGTTTAGGAGCCTGCTTTAAACCATATAAGGATTTTACCAATTTACACACCTTGTGTTCTTGGCCCTTGACTTTAAATCCTTCAGGTTGCTCCATATATATCTCTTCACTTAATTCACCATTTAAGAATGCAGTCTTGACATCCATTTGATGGATATCTAAGTTGTGCAATACTGCAATTGCAATTAACATCCGAATGGACGTTATTCTTGATACTGGTGAATAAGTATCGAAGTAGTCAAGTCCTTCTATTTGTCGATAACCCTTGGCTACTAATCTAACCTTGTACTTATCGATAGATCCATCGGGTTTTAATTTTCTTTTGAAAATCCACTTACACCCAATTGGTTTACTGCCAGGAGGCAAGTTTACCAATTCTCAAGTATGATTACTTAGTATGGATTCTATTTCGCTATTTATAGCTTCTTTCCACATTTGTGCTTCTGGGGTTGACATAGCCTCTTTAAATGTTGAGGCTCGCTCTCAATAGCGTATGCTATGAAATCTGGACCAAAAGATTTTGAGAATCTAGATCTCTGACTTCTTCTTGGTTTAATTTCCGCATTAACAGTAGGTTCCTCGGGGCTTTCGTCCCTGAACGCCATCTTGTGTGTTCTTTTCCCAGAAGTCTTATCTGCTTCCCGTTTGTACGAAAAGATGTCTTCAAAGAACACAGCATCTCAAGATTCGATAATCATGTTTACATGAATATCTGGTATTTCTGATTTATGAACCAGAAATCTGTAGGCACTACTATTCAAGGCAAAGCCTATGAATATGGAGTCCATAGTTTTTCTCCCAACTTAGTCTTTTTAGGTAATGGTGCCAGCACCTTTGCCCCACATTTTGAAGTAATGGTAGGAAGGTGTCCTTCCATGCCATAACTCGAATGGTATAAGACCAAGTTTCTTGTGGGGTACTCTATTTAGAATATGATTTGTAGTTAATAGAGCTTCCGCCCACAAGTTCTGCGGAGCTCCAGAACTTACGAGCATGGAATTAACCATCTCCTTCAAAGTTCTGTTCTTCCGTTCAGCAATTCCATTCTGCTGAGGAGTGTATGGTGCTGTAGTTTGATGGATTATACCAAAACTAGCACATAACTCACTAAAATCATTTGATTCATATTCTCCGCCTCTATCGGATTTTAGAATCTTGATTTTCTTGTTGAGTTGATTCTCAACTTCGGCCTTATATGTTATAAACATATTTATTGCCTCATTCTTACTGTTTAAAAGATACACATAACAGTATCTTGTACAGTCATCGATAAAAGTAATGAAATACTTTTTACCGCCTCTAGTTGGCATAAACTTCTAATCACACAGATCGCTATGAATTAACCCTAAAGGTTCTGTATTTCGATCAATTGAGTGAAATGAATTTTTCGCAACTTGGCCTCAACAAAAATCTCACACTTGCGAATTTCTTCCAAGTTGAGTTTAGGAATATATCCCAGATTAGACAAGTTCTTCAAAGACTTGTAATTTACATGCCCTAATCTAGCATGCCACAAAATAGGAGACTCAAGCAAATAAACAGAAGAATTTCCTTTATTTATAAGCTTCGGGTACAAATACACAGACTTTTTGTCTACCACTGCAATATTGTCTTTAAAAAGACCATCAACAAGATTCTTGTTTTGTTTGAGACGGCTGCGACATTCATTCGCCTTATGTCCCTCTTTGTTGCAGATGTAGCAAGTTCCCTTGAAGCGCATGTTCTTGCCTTCTTGGACCTTGCCTTTGTACCCCTGGGAAGTCTTCTTCCGCTTTAAGCCTTTGGAAGTAGACGCTTCCCCTTTGAGTCTTCGATCACATTGGCTTTTTCTTCGTAGGAGTTCTTACTGCTCCTTTTCTCGGACTTTCTGTTGTCCTCCTCGATTCGAAGCCTCACAATAAGATCTTCCAACTTCAACTCCTTTCGCTTGTGCTTAAAGTAGTTCTTGAAATCTCTCCACGCAGGTGGGAGTTTCTCCACGATAGTAGCAACCTGAAAAGTTTCAGGTAGGATCATACCTTCGGCTTCTATCTCGTGCAAGATAAGTTGGAACTCTTGCACCTGACTGATTACAGTCTTGCTGTCCACCATTTTGTACTCTAGAAATCGTCCTACGACGAACTTCTTGGTACCAGCATCTTCAGTCTTGTACTTCTTGTCAAGACTGGCCCATAACTTCTTTGCTGTTGTTATAGGACTGTAGACATTGTAAAGAGAGTCATCCAGTCTATTTAAAATATAATTTCGGCAAAGGAAGTCACATTGAGTCCATGCATCAGTTGCAAGCTCTGGTGGATCTTCTTGCAGGAATCTGGCCAGATGAAGAGTGGTCAAGTAGAAGAGCATCTTCTGTTGCCACCTCTTGAATTCTGTGCCATCAAATTTTCCTGGCTTCTCCGGCTTCGGGTTAGGAAGCGGAGTAGGCATCAAAGCTTGTAGCATGTTTGGTGCCTTGCTTGTACTATCTTGATTAGTCTCAGACATCTTCTGCAAGTTCAAGCAGAACAGAAGTAAGAAACGATAATTGTCTTAAGATTGTTGGGTATTCTGCTTAACAAGAATCAATCTGACAACTAATCAAGATCACTGAGATATCAACAATCTAATTGGCCAGGTCAACAAATATCAGGTGGGAGGTTTTCCGTTCAATAGAACGTTCCTTAATTTAAGAACCACCTTTCAATTTCCTTCCTTGGTTAAACACCAATTAGACTGAATCTAAGTCAGTCACGATATACTGTTAAAGTATATCCCCTGTATAAAGGACTTAATCCACTTATATAGTATTTAGAGTGAGGTACGCTTAAAGCGAATCTCCTTAAGACAATTACGTCCCCCGCACCGGTGCTAACGGGATAATGGACGCTGGTCTCCCAAGATACAACACTCTTTCACGGTATTTGGATAGCACTACCAAATCACCGTACGTCGAACCGTAGTCAACCAGTACCTTCACAGGATCGTTGAAGCAGCGGTACAAGGACAAATTTCAAACGAATATTTGCCTTTACTCTTCTGGAGGAGCACCCACTGTTGAGGACGATGGAAGGTAAAAGAATATCTTTCTTCAGAAGTACCAGATTCAGACAACAATTCTTATAAAAGAATCTGTTGAATTTTCTGATTCCCCTTTCAGAACAATTTTGCAGAATCTCCGTTGGAAGTCGCTTCGGAAACCGAGTTACGGATTTCCCACTTCCCTTTTTGGAAGTCACTTCACTTCAGAACTCTACTTCCTAATTCAGAACACAAAACTTAATTTGCAGTTCAGAATTTAGAGAGAGAAGAGAAGATTGGTGTTTTGGTGTGTGTTTCAATTGAGAATATGGAGGGCTATATATAGCTTTTCAGGAGAGGGCCAACAGGTTTGAACCCAAACGAAAGGTTGCACCCTTTCGTCCCAGCAGACGTGTCTGTTGGCAGCCCAACAGTCGCAACTGTTGACGCGGAGCGGTCTGTTTCGCAACCTTTGGTTGTCCAATAGGTGCGCAACCGTTGGTAGTCCAACAGGTGCGCAACCGTTGGCAATCTAACAGGTTTGCAATAGGAGCGGGTCCTTGGGACCTGATTCAAAAAGAACCAGGCCAGGTAGGGAACTCAGACTCAGACCCAAGCCCGAGCCCAAGCCCGTTCCTAATTCAGAACACAAAACTTAATTTGCAGTTCAGAATTTAGAGAGAGAAGAGAAGATTGGTGTTTTGGTGTGTGTTTCAATTGAGAATATGGAGGGCTATATATAGCTTTCCAGGAGAGGGCCAACAGGTTTGAACCCAAACGAAAGGTTGCACCCTTTCATCCCAGCAGACGTGTCTGTTGGCAGCCCAACAGTCGCAACTGTTGACGCGGAGCGGTCTGTTTCGCAACCTTTGGTTGTCCAATAGGTGCGCAACCGTTGGTAGTCCAACAGGTGCGCAACCGTTTGCAATCTAACAGGTTTGCAACAGGAGCGGGTCCTTGGGACCTGATTCAAAAAGAATCAGGCCAGGTAGGGAATTCAGACTCAGACCCAAGCCGAGCCCGAGCCCGTGCTCGACCCGGCTCCGGCCGCCGCCGCCAGCGGTGGCGCGCGTGCGCGCACGTACGTGCATAGTTCCCTCCTTTTCGCGCGCGAAAACTCCAAGTACCCAAAGGGCACACCCTTTGTTCTCAATTTTCTCTATTTATACACCATGAGCTTCCATCTCACGACCAATGTGGGACTAAATGCTAGTAGCTAACTTTAGTCCCTTTTGGCTTTGAATTAGGCAATCTTTGGACTTGAATATCTCATTCATTCGAAGTCGGAATTGAACATGTGAATATACCATGTTCATCACAAATGGAAGGAGAACACACTCCAACCATCATCCGGTTGATTCGATCAACGGATCTCGCCATAATTCAACTCGAAGATTCACCTTTATATTCTTCAATTCCAACACTATATCCTATGCTAGTGGTTTGATGACCTTGAGTTCTCCACCCACCAATGGGAGAATTAGAAAGTTTGGGTAGCAAAAACTTTGATTTCGCACCAAAATCGTAATAATAGAGTGGAGTGGGTACCTTTTCCTTTACCTGCAAGCACTTTCGTGCAAAGTGACCCGAATCTCCTCAACCATGAAAGTCATCTCTGGTCTTCTTTAGTTTCACCTTCTTATAAGAATTTCCCGATATGTCATATTTCTCCTAGCATTAAACTTACGCACGTGCGAAAATGGTGTGATTTCAACGCGAGTATTGTACTCCCACTCGGTTGTGCAGTAAATCACTCAGTCTCAAGCTTTGGGTAAAGCTTAGGAGTGGCAAATTTGCACGTCGCCCTTATGCACTAATGAGTACTATCAAAGTATTTAGGTTGCATTATATTTAAAATCTTAAAGGAATAGCATATTTATTTTCATAATAATGAGAAATTTAAGATAATTAAAATTCTAGTTGCAACTGAATTGAACTCTGCACGATACTTGGAGTCATCTCCCCCACCTAGGACTAAATTTTAAAAGTCATAATTTCTTATTACGCCGAAAATATTAAAGTGTTTCAGGAGCCAAATTATGAAAAAAAAATCCCAAACACTAAAACTCCACCTCCCACTCATCCGTTTTGTGAACAACCAGTTTTAATTTAGGGTATTATGTCTGATGTATGTATTTAAAATAGTTTCAAAAGCTTGAATTTTCAAGGTTTGACAAAAAATGTGTCTAAAAACAGACCCAAGCATGGTTTCAGGTTGTGTATAAGCCCGTCTTGGTCTGAAAAACCATCAATAGTCACGCACTTGTAAGCATTTCTCTGTAGCCAAACCTGCCATGCAGTATTTTCCAAATTGAGCGTGTGGGCCACATTGAGTCAACCTCGTAGCTTCGAGTGGCGAAGTCTGCTCGTACAGTGAGACGTTCCAGGGAGCCTAGGGCCTGCCAAAGGCCAGTAGGGCAACCCTGCGGGCGTGCCCAGCTGTTGTGTGGTGATGCAGGTGGCTCAAGCCCTGCCGTCGCCAGCATTGTCGCCTTTGGGTGCGCCAGCTCCTGCCCGCAGGCCTGGGTCGGTCCTGGCCCGGCCGCAACCAACCCATCCCCAGGCACACTTACTATTGCGAGCAGGCCCGGGCCACGGCTCGCAGCACTGCCCTCGGGAGTGCCTGAGCTGCAAGCAGGCTTGGGTAGGCCCTGGCCTCAGCCGTGGTCAGCAGCGCGGTCGAGGGCATGCCTACTGCTGCAATCAGGTTGGCCGGTCAGATTGTAGCAGTAGGCCGGGGTTAGCCGCGGTCAGCAGTGCGGCTGGGGGCGCCTGCTATAGCTAGTAGGCCTGGCCAGGTTAGGCCCTATGATGGCCGCAGCGTGGCCCGGGGCTCACCCGTTACCGCCAATAGGCCTAGCCAGTCAGGGCCCTGTCTCCACCAGTAGAGCGGCCCTCGGGCGTGCCCGCTGCCACCAACAGGTATGCCTGGGCTGAGCCCTTTCGCGGCCAGCAGCAGGCCCGCTGCCGCCAACAGGCTGGGGATGGGTGATGTTACAACTAACAGCACCGCCCTCGGGCACGTCTCCTGCTGCAGGTAGGGTGGTCAGCTTAGGTCTGGCCGTTGTGCGTGTTTAGAGGAGGAGACGCATATTGTGCATTGCCTCCGCATATCGAGGAGCCCAGCCATTGACCGAGTGCCGCCATGGCGGCGCCAGAGGCAGCACGCATCTGGTGTGCAGGCCAGTTGTAACGATCCCAAATAACTTTAATCCAATCCAATTAAACTAATTAATTCCATTGTCTTTGTAATTATCTTCTAATTTGTCAGAAATTTCAGCAGCAACTATTTTATAATGCAGAGTCTACCCTAATACAAAATATATAAAAAATTCCATAAGTCTGGTCTAACATCGATCATGTATAATACACAACATCTACAAAATTTATATCAAAATTTCAGCTTGACATCGTCTACTTACATAAATAAATCATTCATACTTGTTCCAACTCATCAACCTAAGAAAATAATCTAATTTAATGAAAAGGACCATCAAAATCGTTCCAAAAATCTTAATTCAGTATAATTGAACTACACATAATCCTTAACATGTATCAATATAGATCCGACATGGTTTTACATCATAACTGCTAAATTTATACGGGACAAACAAGTCCATACAAGATAAAACTTCAAGTATGTCCATAACAACATTTAATGTCCATCCAAAAACTTTGATGATGATCTCGTATTATACTCCTGAAGTTCTTTGGTTTGGTCTTTGCTTTGACTTGAAAATATACAGACTGAGGGGATGTGAGCTCGATGGCTCAGTGAGTGAAGTTAATTTCAATGTTATTTGGAGCATGGTATTAACAATGTGTAATGTACATGATACATGAAAATACAGTGTATGTGATACATGAAATACGTGATAAATAAATGTCAAAATTTGATTGTCTGTTTGCTTCCAGCTATTGTTCAATTAGCATTGATATGCTATAAGTATTCGGTGTCGATCTCTTCATTTCAATTTAATGGATCTGTATTCTGATGTCCACATTATCATACACGGTAACACATCCAACATACCCATAGTGCACACACATATATGACACATACATATGTATCACACATTGACATTCATTCTCATTGTTTGTAAAATGCCAATATATGTATATCATAGCACCGTCTTCGCACTCTGCCCATGCAATACGGGTCCCTTCCTCCATTATTATTGTATATATATTTATAGCACAGTCTTCGCATTCCGCCCATGCAATACGGGTCTCTTCCTCCATTAATATAATATATAATTTATACCCCATCTTCCCCTCCTCCAGTGCCATACTGGTCCCTTCCTCCAGATATGTAAGAGTATTGCACACAAATATCAATAGTTCTATCAAGAGCTTATAATCAAACAACACATTCAACAGTCATACTTACACGTCATGTTAGTGGTTCCACCCAAGTAATAATCATACTAAATCAAGCAATTATGTAGATCACTTAGGAGGGGGGGTGAATAGGTGATATGCTAATCTAATGCCAAACAATGCGGAATTAAAAACTATTAAAAACTATTATGTAAACTAAAACTATCACACAATGTATAACCAAAGAGTAAAGCCGAATTTCCGGTGAAGGGCTCTGAACTTCTCCTCAAGATTCCTCTAAATTAAAAATTGAGGTGCAAGTATACTCTCTTGGTTAAATACTAGTGTGAGCACAAATACATATAATATCAAGCATATAAAGATGTGAACAATATGAGAGCATGCAAGATATCAAACAATCCCAAGCATATATATCAATTAAGCACAAGTAAAAAGGATGTAAACAATTAAGAGCAAGTAAGATATAAACACAAGTGAGTTAAGAGAGAGATGAACAATCACAAACACGGGAGATTTGTTTCGAGATTCGAGTCACTTACTTTATGTTCCCGCCTTCACCACTATGAAGAATTTCACTATAAACGATCCCGCAAGATCACTCGGTGCCACAATACCTACAACGAGCTCCCTTAAGAACTCTTGTACCCGCAAGTTCCTCACTTATTCCCACAAGAATAACAAACAACGCAAACCCCAAGTTTGCCGAGGCCACAACCTCCAACTCCTCCAAATACAAATGTGAAACACTTGGTATCACTTCTCTTGATCACCTACAAATACTCTCACAGTAAGGATTGTAGAGGATGGATATAGCAATAAATAGGCTCAAGCTTGTGTGAGAAAACTAGATAGATTGAGAGAGAAAAGCTCAAGAAAATCTTTTAAAAACTCAAGAGAATCACTCTTGATAAACTTTCTTTTAATATAGAAATTAAACTCCAAAAACTAGTTGTGAAACTTTGTGAAAAGCTCTTGAAAATACTTGAAAAATCTTCTACAAAAACTGGCCCAAAAGACCCTGTAAATAGGCTGCCAACAACTAGCCATTGGGGCCAGATTGGCCAGTCGACCATTTTCTGACCGTTGGGGCTTCCCGGTCGACCGCCCAGTCGACCGCACCCAAGCAAGGCTCTATCCGCGACCCAACAGAGACAAACTGTCTCTCAGTCGGTTGACTTGGTCAGTCGACTGCTATGGGCTCGTGCACATTGTGCGTGTCGGTCTACCGAGCCTTACTTTGGTCGACCGGTCGGTCGACCGCAAGAAACCTCAGAACCCAAGTTTGAACATTTTTAAATACATTTTAAATCCCATAAAATCTTCATAAATCTCATAAAAATAAGTTCATTGAAATACTTTACAATCCAAACATGTGTGATTAAAAATCAACACATATTACAAACAAGTAAATTATTTTTTAGACATAAAAATTAAAGCTTAAAATAGAAACCGTATTTTTCAAAACCCAAACTTTGAATTGAAATTCCGATTTTTCTCTAAATTTGTATAAATACAAAATAAGATATTGAAACACATTTGAAGCATTATGTGTATGGATATAATCCAATACACAAAGTAGATGATATATACTTGTTTTTGACAATAAATACCAAAATAAGTTTTGATAAAAACAAAACTTAAAGACATGAACTAGATACATCAAAATAAGTTTTTCTAAATATATGAAGTATGAATGCATATAGATGAAATCTAATGCACATATAAATCATGTAAACTTGTTTTGATGAAATCTATTCATGAAAGCAATATATGTATACTTGATAAATCGAAACACAAAACGTATACACGTTAAACCGAAGCACAAAACTTAAAACTTTTTTTCTATGAGTTTTATGTAAACCAAGTAAACATAAACTTTTAAAATTAAAATGGTTAAATTAAAAACCAAAAACTATAAACTTGTATGTGTATATATACTTGAGCAACTCAAAACTATATGTCCTTATACAATATCTAAACTAAACAAACATAAACCAAAGGCTTCTTATCGATATTCTTCTCCAAGACGACTCTATCCAAATATGATCCAAAGAGCGATGACTCCATCTCGAGTACTTGATACGAACTTGAAGCGTGAGCTCTTGAATCAACACGTGTTAACTTCGAATTTTGACTTCAAGTCTTTGTAGAAGCTAAACACCAATAATAATCTTGACCTATATCTGAAACTTATTAAACACGAGATCATAAGTACTATAACTTCATAAGTTAGTCATCATCAAAACTAGGATGAAAGGCCTTCAGGCCAACAATCTCCCCCTTTTGATGATGATAAAACTTATGAGGTTATATATGCATGGATAAAGATAAGCTTCATAGAAGTTCCCCCTAACTCATGCATAACATAAAACAAACATAAAAACATATAAATATTCAATAAAGCAAGCTCAGAATGGATATATTCAATAAGAATACTAGATATCAAATCTATAAAACATATATATGCATAAATACAAATAAACATGCATATATAAGCTAAATCATTCTCTCTTTTGTCAACAAAGAGGCAAAATATCAATTGATAACATATATCAATTGAAAAAAAACATGTATCAATTGAAAATATACCAATTTAAAAAAATATTTTGATACCAAAAACATACCAATTGAAAAACGACATGGATAAAAAAATTATACCAATTGAAAATAAATAATCCATGAAATCAATCTTTTAAGTTCAAAACTATTTTGCAAAATATAAACATTTTCTAAAAACAAATATTTTTCTCAAAAAGAGTGAGAGTAAGATACCAATTGAAAATAAAATCAAGAATTTTCTTCCCCTTTTGAAATACCAACATAAATAATGTATAAGCTTGTAAAAGATACCAATTAACATTTAGAACTAAATCAAGTTTAGCATAAAACTATTTTGTGCTATAAAACATGTATGTATAAGTATTTTTTATCTAGCACAAGAAATCATATATATGTATATATGATCAAATTAATTGAAATATGGTGCATACATATATAAAAGAAAACATAAGTATACAAAAATGAAATATCATTAAGAATCATGTATAATTTATAACATCCATCCTATCATGCACATGTTTAAAGAGATATTCAATGAGAGTATACAAGGCATGGTCGTCCAACAAACTGCCCTTATAGGGTAGAAGTTTTCAAAAATAATATTTTGAAAATAATTATAGATTGAAAATACTACCAAGTAAAGAATGAAGAACTAATCTAAATCAATTTTAAATATTAGTTAAAGATCCTTCAAACATGACACCAAATCATATAACTCATAAAACATGCTAATTACACAAAAAATTGACACTCAATATCTAAAAATCACATAACAGAGCTCATGAAAATAAAATCATGAGTAAACATATAAGTGAGTTTAAATAATCATGTGAAAAATATATTCATGAAAATAAAACTATAAAACTCAAAATCAAAACTAATCATGAAATTCTTTTACAGAAACATGATATATCATATAATCATACCTAGGGTATATAATGTTCAATCAAAGATAAAATGAGCACACAAAAGAAATAAAACATGCATAGCATATAGAACAAGTGTAACTCAAGAATTGTAGATGTACATCATAAGTTTTAATAAGATTTGCATACGAACATATGATATAAACAAATAAATCAGTATATGCTTTAAAATAAAGTATATAAAAACATGAATCTACTAAAAGAAATAGGCATGTAAATGAAAGTACACCTAGAGGGGGGGGGGGTGAATAGGTGTAGGGCTAATTTAATGACAAATGATGCGGAATTAAAAAACTAATTGCAACACACTTAGTGTAACCAAAGAGTGTAGCCGAATTCCCGGTGAAGGGCTCTGGACTATCTCCTCTAAATTTCTCTAAATAAGAGTTGAGGTGCTATGTAAAGCTCTCTTGATTCAACACAAGTGAGGCACACAAACAATACCAAACATATAAGTATGATATGAACAATATGAAATAATGCAAGGCACAATATAAGAGAGAGTTTAAAGATAGTGGATCAATCACAAACACAAAGATATGTTTCGAGGTTCGAGCCACTGCTCTACGTTCTCGCCTTCACATAGAAGGATTTCCACTATATCGTCCACACAGGACTTCCCACATAGGGAACCTTCACTGAGGATTTGGGTAATACAACTTTGGAGTACACAACTCCTCTCTCCAACAAACACAACCTCTACACAAGAGGCAAGGCACAACAACGACCACCTCTACACTTAGAGGGATAGACACTTAGCCAAAACAAGATCAACCTCTCAATAGAGGGATAAGGCTCAAATCCAAATAACAACCACAATCACCTCTACACTTAGAGGGATACCAACAAACTCAAACACTCCTCCACAATTACCTCTCACTAGAGGGATAAGGCTCAAAGCCAAACACCAACCTCAATCACCTCTACACCTGGGGGGATACCAACACAACCTCCACAATCACCTCTACACAAGAGGGAACTCAAATAAAAGAAGGTTTACAACTCTTGGTGGTCTCACTAAACCGCAAACCAATTTTTCTTACAAAACAAGATTCTAATAGATAGGATAGATATGATAGCTCAAGTGTGAGAAAATAAAGAGTTTGGAAAACAAATCACAAAGAAAACTCTTGAATAAACTTCTAGATAGCTATAGAAATGAAGATCAAAAACCAATTCCCAAATGCTCTATTTTTCTTATTTTTCCAACCCTTTAAAGAAAAATAAAGATATAATATTTAAACCAAAACTCTTTTAAAAACTTGCTGTTAAGCACTTAGAAAGATAGGAAATTTTTGCTTTCTAAACCATGAAGAAACTAGCTGAAAAGATGGGTATTTATACTCTTTCAAAATTCTGCCCGTTGGCAGCCAAGAAAGGTCAGAAATGACCTTCCGGTCGACCGGAACTGGATACACCGGCCCACCAGCCACTACTGCCGTGCACGTTTGTGCACGTCAGTCGACCAGACCGGTTGACCGACTTCTGCCTCGGTCGACCGGCAGAAGGCCAGGTTTAACTATTATATGGATTAAAAACTTGGTAATTTTACCTTCAATTAAATTCCATAAAATCACATAAATTTCACAAAAATAAATTCTTATAAGATCTTTGAAATACAAATATGTGTGACTAAAATTCAACACATATTACAAACTATTTGAACCATTTTTGTGATATTAAAATTGATTTTTAACACAAATCAATATTTCCAAAAACCAAACTTTGAAATGAAAAACCGTTTTTTCCAAAACGCATGTAAATATAAAAACATGACATTGAAACAACTTCGAAGCATATTGTATATGGATAGAATCTAATATACATATAAAGATATCTATCTATATTTTTGACATAAAATCTAAAGATAAGTTTTGTTTAAATACAAAACTCTAACTCATGAAATAGACTATCAAAGTAAGTTTTTCTAAATAGATGAAACATAGATGTATATAGATCAAATCTAATATAGATTAAACCATGTAAACTTGTTTTGATTCTATCTATTCATGAAAACTATATATGAAAAATCGAAACCGCTTAAACTGAAAATTAAAACCAATAAATTTTAAACTTGTGTGTATGTGAACTTGAGCATATCAGTACTATCTAATCTTTACACAAGATCTAAATATAAACTAAACACAAACCGAGGTCTTCTTGTAGAACTCTTTCTCCAAGTCGACTCGACCCATACGTGATCCAACGAGCTTGACTCCAACTGAATACTAGATGCGATCTTGACGCTCTAACTCTTGAATCAACATGTGAAAGCTCTAAAACTTCTTTGTTGAAGCTAAATACCTACTAAAATCTTGATCAAATATCTGAAACTAAATATCACAAGATTATTAGTAAACTATAACTACATGAGTTAATCATCATGAAAACTAGAGTGGAGGGCCTCTGGGCCAACAGTAAAACCATTGGAAAACATGAAGAAAAGTTTTCAAAAATACATGCATAGCTTACAACCAATCAACTCAACATTAAACACAAAATAATATATGATTGAGTCTAGATTACTATACTATCATATAAGTATTTAAAATATTTTTAAAAGTGGAGGATGAAATGGTTACCAATACCGATGTAGCCAATCCATTTCCCCAAAATAAAGTGGTCCTACCACCAAAACTCCTTGATAGCGATGCATTCATGATGTGGCTGTCAAACTCTGATTGCATCTACTACAAAGGCACCAATCCTCTCACATTTTGTGAGAGCCCACAACTATATCAAAAATAAGTGGCGAGAATTTGGTACTCATATTTTTGGGTCCATGGGGGTTAGTAACATTGAGAACCCAAATATTTATATTTGCAAAATTTAAAGAATTTAGTCTATCAAAGAAAAATCTTGCAAGATGGCATTTGCGACCACAATATGTACATATGTACAATTTAGCATACAAATGAGTGTGATGAGTATGAGAATGATGTGCATGAGGTGTATGCCATGGGGTATGTGCATAAATATGTAGAATTTGTTTCTTGTGAAACATAAATTCCAATCTATAATAATTAAAAGCATATTGGCTCATAGTTGAGGCTAAACAATCAATTCTATTTTTCAAAACATGAATCTCATTTTATCAAAAGAGGATGCAACATTATTAGTATGAGAAACATGGAAAGAATGAGAATCAAAATCATTTTTCTTTTTGAAAATAGAAATCTTTTCTTCTTTAATTAAAATAATTTTCTTTTTCAAAGATTATTTCATTTAAAACAATCTCCTTTTCTTTGAAAATAAAAACAATTTGTTTTCTTAAAAATTCATTTTCTTTTGAAATAGTAGTTAATTTTGAAGAATCATTTTTATTTAATAAAGAATTATTTTCTTTCTTCAACTTCTCATTTCAACTTTTAACAAATCATAATTTTTAAGAAGTTTATCACAAAGTAATGCAAGCTCGTCATAAGACATATTATCATCTTAATCAAGGGTCATCCCCTTGGACCATATAACACATGTTGGAAGTAGTACTTCCTTCATCCGAGTCACTCTCCTTATCATGTGGCGTTTGTTCACCAAGAGTGGTACGAGTATTCCAAACTACAAAATCTGAATCAAAGTTAGAAACTTTAGATAAATATTCATCATTTAGGGTTGACTTTAAAGCATGTAGGGCTTTTACATTTGCCTCAAAATATTTACCGTTTACAATATATGATTCTTTAATAGCGGCAAGATAGACATGTATACCAAGGGTTTTGAGATACATGGGCATATTAACTTTTCGAGTTTGAAAGTTAAGAATATCAAATATAGGCGATGCGATGAAATCCAAGTGTGCGTGCACAAATATTGTGATTAGTAAAAATAAGGATATTTAACTCTAGCTTGTTAGACCCAAAATAAGAGCACCTTGCTCTGATACAACTTGTAAATTACTTAAATAAATTTTGATACTTCTTGATATCAAAAAAAAAAAAAAGAAATTAGATACCACTTGTGGATAAATATAAAGATTATTTTATAGATAATCATAAACATGAAATCATTTAAGTCAAAAAACTTTTCTCTCTTTTTTTTAAAATAATCACAAAACTAACGCATAAGCTTGTCGGAAATAAAAAACAAAAGTTTTGAAGTAAGATGAAGGCAAGAAATCAATTTGTGCTTTAAAACATGTATGGATATGATAAACAAGCACAATCAATTATATATATGTATATATGAAAATGAAAATACCACTTGAAATTTAATGCGTACATACATAAAAAAACTTGAATGAGCATATAAAAATGAAATA
Organism: Agave tequilana; assembly: GCA_038442645.1. Classification (NCBI taxonomy): domain Eukaryota; kingdom Viridiplantae; phylum Streptophyta; class Magnoliopsida; order Asparagales; family Asparagaceae; genus Agave; species Agave tequilana. The sequence continues at coordinate 24,424 of JAVJIF010011968.1, read as the reverse complement.
ACCTTGGAATAATCAAAATTTTATTTCGAGTAATCTACAAATTATAGCACATTTATAATACCAATCAAGCATAATTTTCATAACAACAATTGTACAGTCACATTCTTAGTAATATAATTCTATTATTTAACTCATATCGATGCCATTGTATACCACATTCCCAATTCAATATTACTTAAGCTAATTCTTCCATTCATCAATTATATTTGAAATTTCTCAAAATAAATTTCAATTATAATGAAATCCCCGCTCACCTATGCCTAATCATATTTATTAGCATCACAGACGCGTAGCTTCCATCTCCATGATCGCAATGGCTCAAGAATCATCTGATTCTGATTCTGGATGGCCGAGATATCACCCTAAAATCAGTCCAATAATTCAAAGTCAGTTTTGCAATATTAAGTTCTAAAATGAAATAATTCTATTCTTCAAGGTTTAAACTAAGATTTTACCTTTTTAATTAATTGGGTCGGTCCTCGTTCTAAGCGGGTCGGGTTTGGTTCAAACATAGACCCACAACCCCCATTATCTTCTCTTTCTTCTTTTGAAAACAACAGGCAGCAGCATGAGCTGCTGCTCGCTCACGCTCACAGCCGCCCTGGCCGCCGTCGCGCTAGCGCCGACGATCGGTTAGTGCTGTCAGAGAGAGACCCGAAGAAAGATAGAGAGAGCTTGCTCTGCCACCTCTTAGCACCGCATGGGGTCACTGCCTCCCTGGACGACGTGCCTCCGGTCATCGACGGTCTGGTCGTCGCCATCTTGGCCGCTGACTAGCGATAGAGAAGAAGAGAATAAGTGAAAGAGAGGGTGAAGCTGATCCCCTCCTCCCCGACTTGGCCCGCGGCCGCCGGCCGCCCTTTGGCCGTCATTCCCGCCCTAGTATCATCGGCACTCCGTCCTCACTGCACTCCGGCCTTGTCGCCTACCAACAAAGGAGAGAGAAAGGGGGGGGGGGGGAGTATGGGTAAGAGAAGAAATCAGAGAGTGAGGGAGAGAGAGAAATATAAACCAATTTTTTTTCTATTTCCAACTTAGTTATTATCTCCAAAAATTTTCTTTCATTGCCAACTGTGTGACACAAAATTCCACATACCCTTGAGCTTTCCACGTCCTTCTCTCTCTCTCTCTCTCTCTCTCTCTCTCTCTCTCTCCACTATTTCATTTAATACAATATTTGGTATTTGAATAAGATACATGTATAAGTATATTTTCATGTATCTCTAATTGAAATTTAAATATACATGTACATTCATACTCTCATTTCAATTATATAAGTGTGTCCCACACTCTTACAGGCAAACAAGAATCCCCTTTAATAAAGGAAATTAATTATTAGGAGAAGATTTAATAAAAATATGGATCAAAATACGGTATATCAACCTTAATTATCAGTATTATCAGATTAATCAGAATTAAGGTATAAATCCATAATTGAACAAATCGGGTGTTACAATAGCCATGTCATTAATAAAAATTTCAAATATCACATGTTCATAAAAACTTATTAAATTCAATTTTCCCACTTATTTTGCTCACTATTAAAGTCTTGTGGATTATTAATATGCTATTATACTAATTTGAAAATTATAAATTATAGTACTAATTACCGATTATCATCTTATAATCAGATATTGAAACGTTAATTAATATTTAAAAAAAATCAGGTTGTTACATTCACCCCTTTAAGAAAGTTTCGTTCTCAAAACTTGACACTTGAAATAAGTGAGGGTAGGTCTCTGCATTCCTTCTTTATATCATGAATCTCTTCAACTACAATATCTTACTTGATTCGTTGGCCTTTTCACAACACTTCTGTTAGAGGAATTGATTTCTTCCTCAATTCTTTACCTTGTTTTTTTGAACTGGTACCAATTTTTAACATATGATATATTCTCTTAAATTTGCAATAGTTATTCGCTAGAGACACCCTAGTTGAGTTGCAGTATAATTTTCTTAACTACAAAAATTAGAGAACATATATATCTTGTCCAATGCTAGTGATTAGCCCACCGATTATGCAATAAGATCAATCCCGTTCGGTGTCTCAAAGGGTTTAATGTATTAGAGATCAAATTTTTTCTTACTGGCACATGTCACTCCCTTATTTTTCTTTTTAGGGGAGATATATCAGAAATACTTAATTTCAAATTGAGAATTCTCAAGGATTATTCTTCTGGAGTTCGAGTACAGTAGAGGTGTGTCAGGTTTGAGGAAAATAGACAGCTTTGACGGCTTAATGCTAGATGGAGATGGACTCTCTTTATATAATGAAATAAATAACAATTATAATATTATCTTGTCTTAGCATTCTCTCTTAAACTCATGATAAATAAATAAATTATGAACCATCAACATGCTGGATGATTATAATGATGAGGAGATATTAGAAGATAGAGAGCAATGGTGATAAAGAGAAATACAATCGATGTAAAATAAATGACAAAACATCTATTAAATAGATGGATTCTGATCGAGATGGAGCAATTGCTGAATGTGATTTATTTGAGTTATTTTCACATGTAGTAAGGCGGATTTTGAGCCTGTAAGTTTTTTTAAAATGCACATGGTGAACTTAAAACTAATGGTGTCTCTTTCACTTAAAGAAAAGTGGATATTGAATGAGTGTAAATTTTGTCAATGAAGAAGAAGATTGTGATATCCATGATAAAGTAATATCGGAGGAGAAAGAACGTTCAAGAAGAAATAATTAACAGATCTGAGGGTGTGAATCTAATGAGCACCAATAACAGAGGTGTTGATACCCATGACAAAGGAAAGGAGATGCCAACGACAACGATAGTCTTTAAGTCGAGCTCGAGACTGATGAAGAAGAGGAAAAGCACATGTTGCAGATGAGATGGCAAGGCGAAATTGGATCAGATATGAGAGGATTTAAGTGAACCACGTTGTGAGAGTTACTTCAGTCGGATCTTAGCATTGATGATGGTGACACAGTTGAAGGATCTGAATTGCTCATTTAAATTGAAGAAGACAAGGTTGCTGGATGCGGAAAAGTAGTCTGGCGCTAGGAACGTGGTATATGAGCGCTACTCAATGCAAACTTGATTAGTAGTTTGACTATAACGATCAATAGAACAAAATTTTAAAGGGGGAAATCATTTCAAAGAGATGACTTTGACATCATGTTAGGCTTGAAAAAATAGACGGCTTTACCGACTTAACTGTAGGTAAGAATAGCCTCACTGTATATAATGAAATAAATAGAGAATACAATACTACTCTTAGTTTAACGAATGATCTTCATCAAAGAAGAAGAGTAATCTTGATCAAAGATGAAGATGTGGAGAGAGACGTAGAGAAAAGAGGTTGAAGCAAAGAATCCATTTGAATTTCTCCATTGATGATCAACTTCTTAATTTAATAGCTTCGAGTTTCTCTGATGAGGGGGTGATTGTCTTGAACGAAGATGAAGATGAAAGGAGTGTTTGCATCTCCAGACTGGAAAATAGAAAGAGGCGATTAATGTTTTCCAGCTCAGCTGTCCCACAAACCTGTCTCATTTTTTGTTCTAAAAGAAATTTCTCAATTGTATAAGCTTTGCATAATAATTAGTGTCATCAGGTAATTAGAGAAAAAGACAAACATAATTATTAACTAATTTGAGACTACTTCCAAAAGATGTTAGAGTTTAGTTAACTCTAAAAAAAAGTACAGTTTCAATTTTCAATTTTTGGTTCAAAAAGTAGAAGAATATCCATCCTTTTCGAGAAAGGAAAAACGGAAGGAAAATCCATGTGAGGAAAATATTAGAAAAGGAACCTTCGACCTGAATCCGAATCCACAAGTTCGCTTGTCTCGGACAATTAGTGTTTCTTTTAAAAATTGAAAAAAAAAAAAATAGTTCAAATTCTTTTTTGTCTTGTCAAAACGGACCGTAGAGAGGTTTTCCTCCGTAACTCTTTCGCAAAATTTACTCATCTGTCTGTTCATCTTAGATAAAGAATAAGAAGAAGAAGACTTACTTGTGTAAAGACAAGATATCATTAGTTATGATTCTTGATTGTATTTATATACACATATTGGTCACATGTTTATATTGATTTAGGAGGTATAATAGGAAAACATTGACTGAAAGAAATAATAGGAAAATATTGACTGAGAGAAAGAATAAAAAAACACATGGTGCATGAATCCCATGAGTTCCATGTGTTCCTATAATCATGGAGAGATTTTAGGATCTGATTGATTTCATGAGGGGTGTCTTTCACATGAATCACGTGTTGTCATTGATATCTCTAACACCCTCCCGCAAGCGAATCGGGTTCGAAAGAACCGAGAGCTTGTTCTTCAGCATAGAAAATCTTAAAGAGCTCAAAAGCTTAGTAAGGATGTCTGCTAGTGGTCTTTAGTGCTGACAAATCGAACATCCAGGACTCCATTGGCGACATAATCCCTCACAAAATGAATGTCGATCTCAACATGTTTGGAGCGGGAGTGACGAATAGGATTGATCGAGAGATATGTTGCACCGAGGTTGTCACAGAGAACTATTAGGGGAGATTGCGGAACTCCAAGCTCACGAAGTAATGACTGCAACCAAACGACCTCTGCTGCAGCATTGGCCACGCCTCTATACTCTGCCTCAGTGCTAGATCGTGCCACAGTACACTGCTTCTTCGAGCTCCAAGAAATGAGATTTGTACCAAGAAAGACACAATAGCCACTGGTAGATTTCGATCATCGATCGACCCTGCCCAATCCGCATCAGTGTAAGCAGTAAGCTGTGCAGAAGAATGACGAGAGAGAAAAAGGCCATGTTGGATGGTAGATTTAAGGTAACGGAGAATCCGTTTTACAACGCTCCAGTCTTCAAGTCTGTGAGAGAGAGCAGAGAGAGAAAGAGAGCAGCACCATCTCCTCGTTGCCGCTCCCTTCACTCGCCATCGCTCTCCCCTTCCTTATTCTCCCCTCATCTTTATTCCTTCTCCTTCTTTCTTTCTCCTCCTCCTCTTCTTTTAGTAAATTCTTAATATTGCTCTGTGTCATCGCCTGTCTCAACTGAAGTTGGTTTTCATTACCTCAGTGGTAAACTAGTTGTATTTTATTTTAATCATAGATCGAATTTCTCTCTATCTTGATTTGTGCCTATTTAATCGCGCTTGGTTATGTGTGTGAGCAGAGACAACCTTGTGTTGACACGTGAGGTTGAATTTCTTATAATATTATGTGAACTCCAAGGACCTTATAATTTTCTCTTTTAAAATTTAATATTTTATCCAACACGCATCCGTTGCTTTTATAGTATGTGTGGTTCCCACGCATTAACCAAATACAATTTCATCGGACGCAGCATGAAGACGCTGACTGTTCCCCTTCAAAATTTCTCCCTTTGTTCTCTCCCTGCCTTTTCTGTCTTTCATCTTCTAGAAAGCGAAGACTCTTCCTTCCACCACAGCTCCCAAGCCCCCAAGCACTTCTTTATTCATCTCAATTTCAAGAAGTGGCGAGAGCAGCTAGAGAGAGAAGCTAGAGGAGATGGTGACCAAGAGGCTGAGGAGCTTCTACGCGAGGGAGGCGAAGGAGTTCTTGAATCACGTGATGCAGGACAAGCCCCTGCTGCCCTTCTTGATCCCCCTCGGGTTCTTCGCTTGGGCCATTGAGAGGTGGCTCGTGCCCTTCTCCAACTGGGTCCCCTCGCCTTTGCCGTCTGGGCCACGATTCAGGTGAATTCTCATCTGGGTTTGGATTTTTGTGTGTAGTTCATTAGTTTGAGTCTGTAAAGATTTGAACTTGGTAGTTTAAAGCTCGTAATTTAATACTGTACTTGTGAAGATTAGCTGAATTGGTCTTTCTGCAAATGGGTTCCTCTTGCCTTGTTGTATTCTCTGCTTGGGTTGGATTTTTATGATGTAAAGATTTGAAGTTGGTAGTTTACAATTCAAATAACTGTGCTTGTGTATATTAGATTGGCTAAATTGATTTTAATTGTGCTTGAATGAGCAGATTTGGGCTGTTGGGCATGACACAGTAGTTCCTAACTTTACTCTTAATGAAGAAACATGCATGGTTTTAACTGGTTGTTTATATCTTTATAGATTGCCTCTTATGGAGGATACTGCACTCATTTTGCCTTTTGTGTTGTCTAATGGTGTTGATTGGATTGATTGATGTGCTTATGCAAAATAATTAGATAGTGCACTCATGTAGACTAGCTCAAATGAGCTTAAATAGCTTGAATTAGCTGATTTGGCTGTTGCGCATGAAGAAGTAGCTGTAACCCTTACTCTAAATGAAGAAACATGCACAATTTTAACTTGGTTGTTTATGGCTTTATATCGCCTTTTTTGGAAGACTCTGCACTCCTTGTGGCCCTTTGGGTGGCTAATGGCGTTCATTGAATTGATATAGTGTGGCAGTGAAATAGTTATTTATGCTCTCTACTTGCTTAGTTTTGAAGGGAAATGCTTGTGCTTGTGCAAAGTAGTTGGTGTAGATTGCTGCTTATAGAGGAATATGGACTGGTTGCTGTTTCTGTGATTTGTCACATGTCTGTTTCCAACCTTAAGTTGTATGCGGTGGGTTATTGTTTCTTTCTAGTGGGTGTTTACTTTTTCCACTTTTTCATTGGTTATTACTATTATTATTCTTTTGTTGTAAGAAACACTGTGATTTGTTAACCCCTGTATATTTAAACAGGATGATTACAGGTTTGGTTGCATATGCATTGTGCTGGTTATTGGATGTCCAACAGATGGATGTTAAACCTTTTATTTTGACTACTACCCTGATTACTATGGTGTGTGTGCTGGCGTTGCTACTATCCCTGGTTTAATTGGTTTACTTTTGCCTACAATTGAAATTGCACCAGCTTGCTAGCAGTGATGCTTCTGGTTTTGGAAATTTTTTTTAACACTGCACTAGTTCTCAGTTATCTAATCTTATTCAGTTCTGCAAAACTGTGACAATCAGTTAAGAAGATGAAATTGGAAAGGGGAAAAAGAATCAACACAGAAGCCTTTATCGCAAACTCTTCTGTTGTCTAATTCATTCCATAGAATTCCATCTAAGCGACTAAGTTTTAATTGGGCTGTCAACTGCCTAATAGAACCCTCCTACTTGATCCTAGATTGGGACTGTTGGTATTTTAGGTGCCTCACATTCATTGGAGAAGACTATGCGACAAGGTAGAGGAGATTCCAATAGATTCAGCAACCAAAACTGTTAAGCTGTGGAGCCTAATTATTGACTTAACGATTCGTCGCCCTACGCAGGGTCATTACGCGGATCGACCAACACGGCCAGGTCGTCGTGGGGGTTGAAAGGAGGTGGGGAGCCCCTGGAGCAAAATTATTTTGAGAAGTCCCTCTTGCAGACTCTGGAGCGAGGGCGAAGCACTCCCGAAAAAGAGGTGGGTGAGTTCAGAGTTTCAGGTTAAGGGCAAGGTCAGAGTCTCGCTCCAGAGTAGCAGCTTGGTATTACTCCGGAGGAGCACTCCGAAGCATCTAAGCGGAGGAGCACTCGAAGCGACAATGCAAAATAGCACTGCGGAGATGCATAACGGAGAAGGGTCCAGTTTGGAAACTTCGTAGCCAGTGAAACTTGGGAACATGTCAAACGCATTTTGGTGGTAGCTTTTGAAAGATGACACGAAGCTTTCGAAAGCTTTGCGGCAATTTTGGATTTAGAATTGTTTTCTGGTTGGGATTCTGAAACGGTTTTTGAAACTTCCTTTCTAAAGGCGGTTAATTGGATGGTTAGGATGATTTTACTAAATATTTGAAAAGTCTAGATTTATTGTAGAAGTCTATAAAATTCATAGTTGTGGATTTTAGGTCATGAGTTGAGAAGAGATCCGCCCTGTATTGAGAATTTGAGAGATCTTTGTGTGAGATTCTTGTAAACTATGTTTCTCTTCTCAAGTTAATAAGAATTTTCTCCTATTCTCATAAAATCTTGTGTTCTTGATTTGTATTCTTGCTATTGTGGTGATCAAGGAATATTGCTTGCTACGGTAGATTGCTCGGTGTTTTCACTGCTACTCTTATTCTTTGGTGGTGTTTATCACAACAATTGGTATCAGAGCCATGCCCCGAACTTAGCCATGTGTGTGGGTGAGTTCAATCCCCCAGGCGCAAAAAGGCGCAGTAGGGCCCTGTAAAGCTAGTTGGGCTCTCGAGAATTCGGCAGTGGTGCTCTTGCTTCACGTAAGGCGTGTCCACCCTCTACGCGGTGAAGAGAAGTAATAAGCTGCAATTTGTGCTTCATGTAAGGCGTGTCCGCCCTACGTGAAGTGAAGAGTTGTGATCTCGATGGAGCATATGGTTTTCCAAGTGTGAAGAAAGATGAGCTTGCAGGGAGACTCTTTATTCAAGGGGGATTGTTGAGTTGAATGTCGAACAAATAGTCTCATATTGGCTAGACATGGGGATAGTCTCGGGTATATAAAGATTTAGGCTACTCCACCTAATAGGTTAACTTTTTGGGATGGTGTCCCAAATCTCTACAATTGGTATCAGAGATATAGCTAGCAAGACGACCACAACGAAGTTCGATGTGGAGAAATTCAATGGGAAAAACTTCATGTTGTGGAAGATGCGAGTAATGATATTACTCATGAAGGAGGGCACTCACAAGGCCCGATTTGGTGCTGAGAGAAGCCGTCCAAGATGGAAGACGATGAGTGGGTGGATCTAATGTTCGAGTAAAGACTACTATCAGATGAAGTTCTTTACAATGTAATGAATGAGAAATCAACTGCAGGTTTATGGTGTAAGTTGGAGAGTCTCTACATGACGAAGAATTTATCTAACAAACTCTTTTTGAAGAAGTAGTTGATGCCTTCGGATGAAGGAAGGGACACCGGTTCTACAATATCTCAATGTGTTCAATCGGATTTTGAGCGACCTATTCGCACTTGATGTGAAACTAGAAAAGGAAGACAAAGCTCTTCTGTTGAACTCTTGATATGATGCATGATTTATTTCTATGTGATACATTTTGTGCATGTGATTGTGTATACTTAAGAAGAAGGGCTGGGCGGGAGCCGATAGGACTGTAAGAGGGGGAAGACAGTGTTATTGTTATATATATTTACACACACGATGGAAGAGGCCAGGCGGGAGCCGGTAGGAAGGGGAAGACGGTGTTATTGTTATACACACACGGAGGAAGGGGCCGGGCGAGAGTCAATAGGAGGGAAAGACAGTGATATATGATATTATATGTGAATGTGTGATATATGTGTATATGTAATATATATGTGTGTACATTATACATGTATTGGATGCGTTACCCTTGTTCGGTAATGTGGACATCAGAATACAAATTCATAAAATTGAAATGAAAACACCAACACTGGTTGCTTACGCACATCAGTATTAATTGAACAGTAGTTTTAAGTAAATAGAGAATCTAGCCGAAACATCTATGTTCACGTATAATTGATATTAGTGATCACACATTTTCTTGTATCATGTACACTATAAACTATTAATACATATTGAATTATAAAATTGGTTTAACCTCACTCACTGAGTCATCGAGCTCTCACCCCTCACTCTGAATATTTTTAGGTCAAGGCAAAGGCCCAGTCCAGGAACTTCTCGGACGTGACAACAGAAGGACATGGACACCCCTGACAAATCTTAAATAGTGTTGCTGTTGTTTATTACCCTTTGACCTGTATAGACATATTTGTGTATTATTATAAACTCAGCAGATATTGAGTAGCACATGTAATGGTATGTGTACATATATAGGTGAAGGGTTATGTATAGTTATCAATTTCGATCTGAGTTAAGATATTGATCTTGATGATAGTCTCACTCTTGATTTTGAGTACTTGTATTAGACGAATGATTAGATTTAGTAGACTGTGATATATCTATAAGTAGGCGATGTTAAGCCGAAATTGTATTATAAATTGCGTGAGATGTTGTATATGGACACATGGTCAATGTTAAGACCAGATTTGTATATAGTGATGTACCAAAGCAGACGTTAAATTATAGAGGAGATGTTGCAGAAAATTTTTATAAGTATTGATGATTATCTGAGCTATCAATGTGATTTAGATCATTGCTGTTGATTAAGTGATGATTAAGATAATTTGATGTGATTAAAAACTGAGACCGTTACAGGATATGCATGAAGCAACCTGAAGGGTTCGTTCACGAAGATCAAGAAAATATAATTTGTCTTCTCAAGAAGTCCCTTTATGGGTTGAAGAAATCTCCCAGACAGTGGTACAAGCGGTTCGACTCATTCATGATCAAGGCCAACTACACTCGATGTGAATATGACAGTTGTGTTTATTTCAAGCAGTGCAATAATGATCTCACATATTTGCTGTTATTTGTGGATGATATGCTGATTGCTGCGAAAAATAGGACACATATTAGAAGCTTAAAACTCAGCTAAAGGAGGAGTTTGATATGAAAGATTTGGGAGAAGCTTAGAAGATCTTAGATATGGGGATCAGTTGAGACAAAAGTACATAAAGACTCAGGCTTTCCCAGGAGAATTATGTTCTCAAAATGTTAAAAATGTTCAACATGACTGAAGCGAGACCGGTCACTACTCTTTTGGTAGGTCACTTCAGGTTATTCTCTAATAAGTGTCCAAACTCACTAGAAAAAGGAGGATGAGATGTCTCGAATACCATATGTCAGTGTTGTGGGATCACTGATGTATGCTATGGTCTGCACTAGGCCTAACTTAACCTATGAAGTTAGTACAATAAATCAGTTCATGTCGTATCTAGGCAAGTAACATTGGGAAGCAGTGAAGTGTTACGATATCTACGAGGGCTGTGAGATTAGGTTTGGTATTTCAGAGATTGAAAATGGGAAAGCCTAGGGTATTATAAGGCTATGTTGATGCAAATTATGCAGGAGATCTTTATCAGAGAAGATTTACGACAGATTATGTATCACAATAGCTGAGAGTGTTGTTAGTTGGAAGGCAGAGGTGCAAGACACAGTGACACTTTCAACAATATAGGCGGAGTACATGGCTGTAGTTGAGGCATCTAAGGAAGCCTTGTGGTTGAGAGGATTGGTTGGCACTTTTGGAATCATACAAGATTCAGTTCAGATCTATTGCGACAGTCAGAGTGCGATACATCTCGTTAAAGATCGCAAGTATTACAAGCGGACAAAGCACATCGATGTGAAGTATCACATGATACGTCAGTCGGTTGCAGTGGAAAATGTTATTGATTTGATCAAAATCCGTACAAAAAGAAGAATCCAGCAGACATGTTGACAAAAAACCATCCCGGTGGAGAAGTTCAGAGTATCTCTGAACTTCATCAATGTTCTCCAAAGATAAATTAGAGAATAAGGTCTTGGGAGGGAGCCATGTGAAGTCACAAAAGGGGAGAAGCTTATTTGATGGTGTGGAGGCCAATTTCTAAAAAAAAACTCATGGTATGTGAGTCAAGATGGAGATTGTTAGCATTTAGGGTGCCTCATATTCATTAGAGAAGACTATGCGAAAAGGTAGAGGAGATTTCAATAGATTCAGCAGCCATAACTGTTAAGTTGTGGAGCCTAATTATTGCCTTGATGATCGTCGCCCTATGTAGAGTCATTACGCGGATCGATCTGCGTCAGGTCACCGTGAGGGTTGAAGAGGGGTTTGGAGCCCCTGGAGCAAAACTATTTTGAGAAATTCCTTTTGCGGATCCTGGAGCGAGGGCGAAGCACTCATGGCAAAGAGGTTGGGCGAGTTCGAAGTTTCAGGTTAAGGCAAGGTCAGAGTCTCGATCCGGAGTAGCAATTTGGTATCACTCTGGAGGAGCACTCTGGAGGAGCACTCCAAAGCATCTAAGTAGAGGAGCATTCTGAAGCGACAGTGTAGAGTAGCACTGCGGAGATGCATAGCGGAGAAGCGATCCAGTCTGGAAGCTTTGTAGTCCGTGAAACTTGGAGAACACATCAAGCGCAGTTTGGTCTGATACGAAGCCTTCAAAAGCTCTGCGGTGATTTCAAATTCAGAGTTGTTTTCTGATTGGGATTCTGAAAGGGTTTCCGAATCTTCTTTTCTAAAGGCGGTTAGTTGGATGGTTAGGATGGTTTTGCTGAATATTTAAAAGGTTTAGATTTATTCTAAAAGTATATAAAATTCCTAGTTGTGAATTTTAGGTCATGAGTTCACAGGTTTCATGCACCTTGTATTGAGAGTTTGATAGATCCTTGTAAACTCTGTTTTTCTTCTCAAGTTAATAAGAATTTCTCTCCCTCCTCCCACAAAATCTTGTGTTTTTGATTTGTATTGTTTCTCTTGTGGCGATCACGTTATATTGCTTGCTACGATAGATTGCTCGGTGTTTCCGCTGCTACTCTTATTGTGATGGTGTTTATCACAACAGGGACGGGCACCGAAAGAATAAAGATTAAGATATCAATCACAACATTGCCTGAGTAAGAAGATGAAAGTAGCAGATAGGAATTTACTATTTGAAAAAGGACCTTAATAGAACTGAATGATGAAAACGACTAATTGCCAAACCTTGAGGTTTAAGGATAAAGCCTTTGTTATTATTAAAAATAGTTGAGATTAAAATAATTCTTGAGAGTCATTATCTTCGGCTCTTAGCATTCAAAGTAAAATAAGGTATATTATATTGCTCAAATATTTTTTTGAAGATGATAAAATAACTCCTTTTGTTACTGCTGTTTGTAACTTAATGTCTCGTTTTAGAAAATTTTGCAGAAAGCTAATTTATTAGCAGGTTTTTGCAAATTTAATTCAGCAAATAACTCTTCATGAGAAGTTTTCTGCACAATTTTATAGCACAACTGGAGGATTTGTGTGGAAAGAGCCATATTGTGGGTTTTATTTTTTGAAAATGGAAACATAGGAGTTGTATGCATCACACCTCCTCTTCCTCTGTTGCCGGTGTGGGAAAAAAAGATGTTGAGGTTGCTTATTTTGTCAACGATGTGTTGCTTGGTTTTCAAATTCTTAGTTTATTATCTATGCAATTTTTTTTCCTGTTGGTGATGTACTGATGCTCCTTCCCATATTGGTACTTCATCATCTTGAAGATTTGTATCCCCTGGCAATGAGAAGCAATGCCTTATCTCGTACTGTAGCCCTACAAGTGGTACACATTGGAACTGTTATCATTTGGTTCTTACTTCATACTCCTCACTTTCTAGTTTCTTCCCCTATCTCCATATAGTACAACACATAAACAAAGAACAACTTTCTTTATGTGCATTTCTTTATGTGAACAACTTTCTTTATGTGCCCCCAAGGTGGTACACATGGTACTGTTATTGTTTGGTTCATACTTCCCACTTTCTAGTTTCTACCCCTATCTCCATATAGAATGATAGTTAGATTGTTTTTCAATTTAAGATTACAAGCACATAAAGAAGAATAACTTTGATTGCCATTGTAAGCTTTTGGCACTGTCTTATTTCTCTTCTTTTTATGATCTGACCAGCAAATATTTCATTAGAAGCTGCTGACTGGGCTGGAAATTCTCACACTATCTTGTTATTGAGTGCAGATGGGCAAAAGATGCAGATGGAGACTACATTGATTATGTAGTGTATGCCTACATGGAGCATTGTCAAACCACATGTCACATGATTATGTTGCATTCTTTGTTCTTGTACCAGCACATACGGAAAAATTTCATCATTGTTTGCACTTGAAGTTAGCCACAGGAAATTATTCATCTGTCTAAGATCCTTGTTAAAGTTTCATGACGACACCAGTAAAAACAAACATTTATTATGATTTATAGAATTGGCTTTTAAGTTTTATGAAAGCTCTAGTAGCAAACACTAATGTAGTGTCAGTCAAATAGCATGGCTAGTTTTTCTTGCTGAAGATGCTTTATGCCAAGTTATGAAAGTGCTTTATGTACTTAGCTCAATTGCCAAACCTATATGTTTGAATTGTGAACTCATAGAACATCAGCTACTAATATTTAATTATTTATGTTGCTTATCCTATTAAAGAAACAACAGTGGCCTATTTAGTCAGTCTATTAATGCTTCTATTTTAAAAGTTATTTTATTGGTTTTGTATTTGTATAGTTAGTTTAAAGATTTCATGGGAAACCTTAATGATGTGTCTGATTTGTTCCAGAAAACAGAGCCTGTGTCATGATTGTTCTTTTTTTGCATGCAGTATGGGAGGTTTGAACGCCAAATACTAGTAGAAAACTTGAATGTTAGATGGAAGCGGCTTATATTGAATACATCAGTAGGCTCTTAACTTATAATTTTATATCTTCACTTTACATATTTTGAAAGAGATATACTTATCTTTATTAATGTATGGCAGCCCATAACGCCATTTGAGCCTTGTGAATGGTTAAACAAGCTACTGATGGAGGTTTGGCCCAACTACCTGGAACCAAAACTCTCAAGAAGGTTTTCCTCAATTGTGGAGGTGAGGATCTACATTTTAGTTATTTGAAAAAGTATATTTGTGTGCATGTATGTCTGTATGTGTGTGCGTGTCCGCATGTCTCAACGTGTGTTTGTGTGAGTGCATGTATCTGTTGTGTCTATCTCTATGTGTGTGTGTCTGTTGTGTACGTCTGTGTGTATGTTGTCGCGCGCACACATATTTATTACACGCGCACACACATACACAGAAGTTTCATTGTAAAAAAGAAATTTGATAATCAGATGATAATAGAATTTAGATTGTTTTATCTGATCATTTAATGTTCATATTAGTATTTAGTTATTCCAAACAACCATTTTATCCAAAAGCTGAACCTGATGAGTTGAGTTTTACTTTGTGTAAATCTTGTCATCCTATAAGAAGAAAGAAAAGTTAATTAAGAATTTATACTTTTGGTTCATGTGCTAAGCACTATAAAAATTCATTCGCTCATTCATTTAGAAGGCGTGCTTTACCTGTGTGAGTTGAACTTGGTTAAAGTGTATAATCTGGCCAACTTTAAGTACCTAATTGTGCCAAGCATCTAAAAAGTTTTGCTGCCATACGACTCGTCAAAACTCATTTAAGACATCGTGGTCAACATTTGTTCCTTTCTTTTCCTTCTATGCTAATTTATTAAGAAACTGAACAGTTTCTCTGTTCCGCAGAGACGCATGAAGAATCGAAAACCTAACTTGATTGTAAGTGTTATTTTGGTCAGTGCCATTCATCATATTATGCTGCCACTGATGTTTTGCAAGTTTAAACTTGTTGAGTGAGCATGAGTTTATCTTTCTCTAGGAAAAATTAGAATTGCAGGAGTTCTCACTAGGGTCGTGCCCACCAAACTTAGGACGAAGTGGGATGCACTGGGTTACTTCAGGTGACCAGGTTTGTTTTTAAGTACATTTTTTTAAAGTTAATATTATATAAGTAGAATTAACTCCATAATAATTAGTTGTATGCCATGATTGCCATCTCATTGTAATGATTTGTAAATTATGAATTAGGATACAATATTCTGCAATTCAAGTTCTAGGATTTGGAGTATTTAGTTAAGCTTTCAGATTAGCGGATTACTCACGAATTTTCCCCCATAGAGCCTGGCCATTATTGTTAATGTTATTTCTCGTGTTTATTTAGGTTCCTCTTCTATTCACTTGAAGCCTCTATTGCCAATAACAATTCTTTTCATCTACTTCGGGTTTCTTTTGAGGCTTATGCTTGGCCACTACTGCTTATCCTATTTTTTCATCATCAAAAAACTAAAAGGAATACTCCATTTCTTTGTTATAATTTGTCATGTCCCGCTTCCCAAAATACGCTGGAGCGGAGACGCGACGAGAGTCGGTGACGTATATACGCGAGAAAATTACCCTACATATACATGCTAAGCCTAAAGTGATATGGACAAGTTATATAATCTATTAAAATAATGTCCTAACACTGTCATATGACATATAAATTTCTATACCTGATAACATTATTCTATAAATAATCAAATAGAATAAAGCAGAGTTCGGACGATATAGAGAATCGAATAAATGAAACGAGGAATGAAGAACAAAGTAAGAACAATACCCAAGATCAGACGATAAAATGAATAAGTCTGAGCTCCTCGCAATATGTGTGATCCTCTCCAAATATCTGATCAACAAAATAGAATATACATGAACCTGCATGTGTAAATCCAGGAGAGTCAGAAAATCCCAATGTGTGTGTAAAATGAAGGAAGGTGGTGTGCATATAACGCGTGAACACACTACGATACTGCTATAAAAATATGCTGAATAAATAATAGCACGACTAAAACGGTAATTAAAAGATGGTACAGTACAATATATTACTAATTGACATATCACAAATATCATGATAACATGCAATACATAACTTTAAGAGTGATGAAATAGATTTGTTATAAATCATGTGTCAGGTTTCTATTACAACATGCATATACAATCAAGCGAACACAAATCAGTCTACGATGTTATGTGTAAGGTTCAATTTTGTTATTAATTATGATAGCGAACACCAATTATCATATGCAGTAAAACACATCCCATACTGCGCCTACTACATTTGTCAATCATGGTCATATGTTATTGAAACTGATCGGTTGTAGACATTGTCAATGTTTTAAGTGGGTCTCGTACATCCCCGGGACCACGACCAGACTCCCGACGCTGAACCATGCCCGACCGCTAGGTAGTCGGTAACATGTATAACATGTCATGTAATATGTATAATATTGGGTGTCAGTCACTCCACGGGAACCCTACGGTGGAACCCTCTTTCGGCTGCGCGACCTATATCCTAAGTCCATCCAAAATACAGACGTCTCAATTAGTTTTTCCAACCCGGTGTAAGTGGTTTAATATCATGTAATTTAGATTATCAAGATTAATTAAAGTACATGTTACCTAAATCATGGGATAGCTCGATGATAGTCATGGTAACAATATCAACAGTGTAGTCAAGGATATCGATATAACATGATGTCAGTAAATATGATAAGCAGGACGATGTTGTTACCGTATAACAATATTTTCTAGCGATTTTAGTAACATGGACTGTATGGTTATCAGGTAAATGTCATGCACAATCAGTCAAATTTTGTAAGTAAAAATCATGATTTTTTGGGGATTAATAAAGATATGCAAGCACAAACAGAATATTCTAGGGCAATTACTCAATCACTTGTACAAGAATCTAAATCATGAAGGTTTACAACTATTCAAATTCGTTGACATGTTAGAAATTTAACTAGGCAATTTAAGAGTTAAAACTTTAACTAGATAAATCACAATATAATTTAATCTACCATAAAGGAGCACAATTCATTTAAAGTGAGATAAAAACATTCATAAGACAATTCATTTTGTGTTAAATATATGTGAATTTTTGAACCGAAATTAACGGGTGTGAATCATAACTAAACATGAACAATAATTTAAATATAAAATAGAATTTATTGAAGAACATGGTAATATGCTCACATTAAATGATAACAATACCATATACATTAAAGTAAACAAATAAGATGAACACACATATGAAATATAAGTAAAAATGATTTCATTCGCCACAATAAAATGTAATAGATTTAAACAAGATTAAAAACACTCACAGGCAAAAAATATAATAAATAAAAAAAATGTAAACACTCACGTAAGTTGTTGCGGATCCGGGTCGAATGCTCTGCTGGATCGGGTCTGCAGCTGAAGTTGGATCTGGGTCTGGAAACGAGTTGGATCTACTTCCACTTGAATCCAGGTCTCCAGTCACCTCGCATGCTGGGTCTTCTGCAAACATTACTCCTGTTCGAATCTGCATAACTTAAAGAAAGAAGAAGAGAGAGGAACACAAGGACAGAAAGACTGAGAGAGATGAAACACACTCACACACTTACACAACACACACGTACACAACACACACCCACCCCCCAGAGAGAGGGAATGAGAGGGGAAAGTACACACCCACACACATATACACGCACAGAGAGAGAAACACACAGACAGGGAGGAACAAAAGCATACACACGCAGACACAGAGAAGGGAGATGTTGCACTCGGTGGTGGTCGGAGGGGGATGCGATAGTTCACGACAGAGTTGAGGAGGCATGGCAGAGGAGGGAGCACGGGGTAGCCGGTGGTGGGTGTGGTGGATGTTCGCGGTGCCGTGGTGTTGAGCACGGCCAGACCGAGGGGGAGGAGATGGGTGCCATGTGCTGTAGAGAGGAGAGGGGGAGCAGTGGTGCGGCGACACGATGATGTAGGAGGAGGCCGGCAAGCGGCTCACGGGAGGTGGTAGTGCGTAGGCACGCAGCTGCAAGGGGAGAAGTGGGGTGCGGTGGTAGTCGTGCGTGAGAGGAGAGAGGGGGAAGATGGTGGTGAGCATGGGTTTCATGGGTGGTGGTGACACAACAGCGTGGGATGGAGGAAGAGTGCTCGTGATTGGATTTACAGGTGGTTGTTGTGCAGCGCTCGTGAAGGAGGTGGGGGACCTCAGCTGTGCGGGGAGACCACGGGGAGGGGAAGCACGACGTGCTGACTTACGGTGGGAGAGGTGGTTGTAGATCGGAGGTGTTGTGTGCTCGATTATGGGGGAGGAGCGGGGTGAGCAACAGGTGGCGGAGGGTAGTGGAGAGGCTGTGTAGTGTGCAGTTTGATGTGTTGGGCATACGGCGGAGGCCGAGGGTGGCCATGGTTGAAGGCAGCCGGGCGTGGCTCGGGGTGATGGTAGCGCATGGCGTACACCAGAGTTCGAAAAACTCGGCCGAGTCGGATACGACTCGGCCCCCTCCGATACGACTCGGAGGCCCGAGTCAAAAGAAGATCGCCGAGTCGACCCGGATCGGGTCCGACTCGGACCCGATTCGGGTCGACTCGGTGCCCGTGACCCCCCCATTAAAATGCGCTGAGGGAGAGAGAGAGAGAGATCGGATCTGATCTCTCTCTCTCGCGCTCGCCGTCCCCTCCGCGACGCCCTAGCCGTCCCCCCGCGTCGCCGTCGCCGTCGCCGTCCGTCTGCAGGTAATTCTCCCTCCCTCTCAGTCTCTCTCTCTCCCCCTCTCTCCCTCTCTCTGTGCCTCTCTCTCCCTCTCTTTCTCTGTCTCTCTCCCCCGCAGCGGCGCAGCGACTCTCTCTGCCTTTCTCTCTCTGTCTCTCTCTCTCTCCGCAGCGACTCTCTCCCGGCTCTCTCTCTGTCTCTCTCTCCGCAGCGACTCTCTCTCTGTCTCTCTCTCTCTGTCGGACTTTCTCTCTCCCTCTGTATCTCTCTCACTCTGTATCTCTCTCTCTCTCCCTCTGTATCTCTCTCCCTCTCCCTCTCAGTCTCTCTCCCCCTCTCTGTCTCTCTCTCCCTCTCCCCTCTCAGTCTCTCTCCCCCTCTCCCTCTCTCTGTCCCTCTCTCTCTCGTCTCTCTCTCTCTCTCCACTGTGTTTCCTCTCTCTCCTTTGTCTCCGTCTCTCTCCCTCTCTGTTCCTCTCTCTCAATCTCTCTCTAATTAATTTGCATTTAATGTAATTTAATTTAGTTTAGTTTAGGTAAAGTTAATTTAACTTAATTTAGGTTAATTTAATCTAATAAAGTTTTGTAATTAAGTTAGGTAATTTAATAATTTTATTGAAGTTAAGTAATTAAGTTAGTGTAGGTTAATCTAGTATAAACTAGTTTAGTTTAATTTAATGTAGTTTCATTTAATTGAATTTAATTTAATTTAAATTAGTTTAGTTAACTTAATTTAGGTTAATTTAATTTAATAAAGTTTTGTAATTAAGTTAGGTAATTTAATAATTTTATTGAAGTTAGGTAATTAAGTTAGTGTTGCTTAATCTAGTATAAACTAGTTTAGTTTAATTTAATGTAATTTCATTTAATTGAGTTTAATTTAATGTTTTTTAATTTAGTTAATTTTAGTTTTAATTTAATTTAACAGATAATTTTTTTAAATTTCAGTATGGCTCCAAAGCAACGCGATATTGGATGGGAACATGGTACCCCTGTTGGTGGAAGTAGAAAACTTGTGAAGTGTAATATTGTGGGAAACAAGTCCATGGTGGTATCACTAGATTGAAGCAGCATATAGCACATGTACCCGGTCAGGTGGAAGGATACTTGCGAGTATCAAAAGAGATATCTCAAATAATGAGACGACATCTTTCTGAAGGTAGCAAAGAAAGAGCGGCCATAAAATCTAAAAAAGAGCGACTTATGGGATCTTTAAGTGAGGAAGATTTTTATGATGTGACCGAAGAAGATTCTGATAATGAAATTGAAGAAGTTGGTAGTTTAGAAGGAGTTGAAAGAAGACAACTAAAACAAGCCATGAAAGAAAGTCGTGAAATGGCTTGGAGATCGGCAGAAGGAGTTGATATTGGTGGCAGTAGTTCACAGCCTTCAGGATCAGGGAGTAACCGTGGATTGCGTCGGAGTATGACTATGAGAGAAGCTGAAATTCCAGCTCGTGGTATTGATCCTTACATATTCCCAACAAAATAGAAATCAATCAAAAGCATGTTCTCAACTGAGAATATGAAAAAGGTTGGGAAATCCGTGGCGAAGTTCTTTCATTACAATGCAATACCATTCAATGCAACTGATAGTGGTCCATACTATTGCGGAGGCAGGCCCAGGTGTAAAAGGCCCTACAGGGTACCAGATGGCAATCTATATTTAGAGGAGGAATGAAAGAAATTGGAGTATATATGCTTCAATAAAAACAAAATGGCCGCAGTATAGTTGCACGATCATGTGTGATGGATGGAGTTCTCATAATAGAAAGCCTATTGTTAATTTCATGATTTATTGTGATAGAAGCATGATCTACCATACTTCTGTTGATACCACTAATATCTCGAAGACTGCTGAGTATATATTCTCGCTAATGGATAAAGTTATTGATGAAGTGGCGAAGAAAATATCGTGCAGGTTGTAACAGATAATGAGTCAAGTTTCAAAGCAGCTGGTCACATGTTGATGGAGAAGAGAAAACATTTGTTTTGGTCTCCCTGTGCAGCACATTGCATTGATTTGATGCTTGAAGATATTGGCTCTTTGAAATCAGTCAAGGAGACATTGGATGATGCTAAGATGATCACATCATTCATTTACAATAGCCTCAAAGTGGTGAATTTAATGAAGCTATATACCAAAGATAGAGATTTCTTGAGACCAGGTATAACACAGTTTGCCACCGAGTTTATTTCTATTGAAAGCCTTATTCGCTATGAGCAAGATTTGAAAAGAATGTGCACGACTACCGAATGGCGTGAATTCAACAAGGAAAGGAGTAGAAGAAATGTGCGAGATAAGGTTTCTAATCTCATTCTGACTGACCGGTTTTGGAAGAAGGCAAGAGAGGTCCAAAACATTATGGATCCTCTTGTTAGAGTCTTGAAGATAGTGGACCAGGACAAGAAACCTACACTATCTATTATATATGAAGCTATGGATAGAGCAAAATTGGCTATAAAGGCCTCAAATAAGAACTGGAAGAAGTACTGGGATATCATTGATAGAAGATGGGAGGGACAATTGCATGGACACTTGCATGCTGCTGGTAATTCATTTGCCTAGAAATCATATTTGTTGACTAGAAATTGAAAACTGTCATATCATAACAATCGTGTGCTTACATTATTGCAGCATATTTTTTAAATCCAGCACTCCAATATTCAAAAAACTTTTCTACACATCCAGAAGTGAGATATGGATTAAAGGAGGTCATTAAAAGATTGGAGCCAGATTTGAATAAACAAGCAAGAGCTATTAATGAGGTAATAATAATTTATTTATTTTATCGATATAATGTTATGCAAATATTAACACTTGTGATGTGTATTCTCACAGATAAAATTATTTGTGGATGGAGTTGGAGAATTTGGAAGCTCACTAATTAGAAGAGCAGTGCAACAATCTCTTCCAGCTGATTGGTGGATTAATTATGGCGAAGAAGCTCCCAATCTGCAGAAAATTGTCATCAAAGTCTTAAGCCAAAACATGTTCTTCATCGGGTTGTGAAAGAAATTGGAGCACGTGGTCGCTAATTCATACAAAATTGCGCAACCGGTTGGCAATGAAAAAGTTGCATAAACTAGTATTTGTGCATTACAATATGCGG
The DNA here is from genome assembly GCA_038442645.1 of Agave tequilana. NCBI lineage: Eukaryota > Viridiplantae > Streptophyta > Magnoliopsida > Asparagales > Asparagaceae > Agave > Agave tequilana. The sequence goes on along the minus strand of JAVJIF010011968.1, from coordinate 2,425 downwards.
TTGCGAGTAAGAAACTTGACATGCAAAGGCGACATTGATGATTATTACAACCCAATTGATCTGAACAATATTTTCAATGATGATGATATTTTGGATGAGTGGATTCGTGAGGGAGAACAGCCGATGTTACCACCAGATGACTTAGGTTGGTTAGATGAAGGTATTCGTCATACTGACGAAAGTGACGGTGATGATGGCAGCGTTGATGGTGGTGAGGGTGATGGTGGTGAGGGTGATGGCGGCGGTGATGGTGGTGATGGTGGTAATGTTGAAGAGACTCATGGTGTTGGTGGAAGCCAACGAGATGATGCTTTAACATGGGATTCAGAATATTATGCCACACAAGATACAGATCATGGAGGCCGGCAGGGATTTCACAACAGCGTAGGCATTTGGATCGGTTGGTCGAATTCAGTTCTAGCGATGATTATTCGAGTGGACATGATAACTACTTACATGGTCATCATAGTCTTGAAGGCCATTTACAGGGGTTGGGTTTGACATCTGGCCAATATTCTGGCACTGATTATTCTAGCACTGGTGAATACTCTACTAGCAGCACTGAATATCGAGGTTTTGGGTATTATCACCATGGAGCTGATATTACACAACCCCTACCGCCATATTACTCTGATAGTGGATCCTCTGACCAATCATCTCAGCCTACAGGATCTCACCCACAAATATTATTATCCTTATGGAAACTATATGCCTGGTTTCTATACTTATCGCGGGCCAGATGATAATGATGATTTGGAGCCTCCTCGTAATTCAATGTGGAAATGACTATATTAGCAGGTACTTATGAATTATGCAATTTACTATATTATGCATGTATTTTGATATTTTTCTACCGACGACGCTTGTATTTATGCTTTCACGTTATGTTTTGAGTGTTAGGTGATATGTTTTGAATATGTGATGCATGAATTTGGATGTTTACATTTTTATGATTTGTCATGATTTTTTCATAATTTTTTTGGCGTTCTATGTAGCGTTTTGCGCGTATCATCTGAGTCCGATCCGAGTCGTCGAAACCGATCCGTCTCGGTGCGGCCGAGTCGGCGGCCGAGACCGAGACTTTGAACCATGGCGTACACGAAGGAGGAGCACGCGATGGCTCGCTGTGGTGCAGGCGAGGGACGGCGGAGTGGAGGTGGCATCGGGGCTCGTGCTCGAGAAGCTACGGTGGTGGTGGGTGTTGCGTGGAGGAGGAAGATGGACGGGGTAGTGCTCACGGCTGCAAGGGAGATCACAACGGAGCTTGGGAAGGTGGGTACTCATGGCGAGGCTCGTCGACGGTGTGCATGCTAGAGGGAAAAAGGAAGATTGAGGTAGATCTCGAGCTGGTTCAGGTGGGCGGCACGGCAGCCACGAGGAGGTAGGGTTATGGTTCATTTTTTGACTGTGAGAGAGATAAGGAGGAAGATGATGGGTTATATAGGGAAGAGAAGTCTTTGGGTTGGGCTGAAGGAGAAGTAAAAGGAAGAAAAGAAAATAATAAAGAAGAAGAGGTGATGCGGGCTTGAGCTCATTTTGAAGAAAATGAAACAAAAATAGAGGGGGAATGGGCTTGGGAGATTAAAAGATAATAATAAACGTAATAATAATAGTAACAACAACAACAATAATAATAGTTAATAATAATACATAATAGTAATTAACAATAACAATGATAATAATTAACAATAATATTAATAATAACAATAATTAACATTAACAATAAAAACAACAATAATAATAGTTAAGAAAAACTATTAAATAATAAGATTAGTGTTTAATAAAATAATACTAGTAACAATGACAATTATTAATAATATATAATATACATAAATTTGCAAGCACAATCATACTTGTGCGAACACAAATCATGAATGTACATCTATTATATATATAGATATATTCATGTATTTATACACATATACAAAATAGATTCATTAATAATAATAATGATAAGTAAATCCAAAAATTTGAAATATAAATACAGTATTATTAGATAGGGGATATTACATAATCACCTTCTATTCATTATACTCAAATTTGATACTCTATATTAATTGGTTCCATCTATCAAGAAAATTGCAGGTTGGTAGATATAGAGATTTTCATTTCTCTTGATAATGCTATTATTTGTGTTCATAGTATTCATTCTTATTCTAGCCGTGTGTCTTTACTGCACATGTACCTGTCACATCTTGCTGTCTTCATCTTATGCACACATTTTCTTGTTGTTAATTCTAGTTTATTGAGGAATCTGCTTTGAAGTTATAAAGTATATTGTGACATTTCTTAGCTTGTAGCATCAAATTTGTGACAAATCACAGGAAGAGATATCTAACCAAGATTGGAATAACAATATCATTTAATTTCTCAATTGTTACAAATGGCTGTAGGAAGAGAGAGGAAGTCGACGACGGCAAGGATC